>LFMI01000480.1:28932-48366 GCA_001050175.1 Trichoderma parareesei | reverse complement strand
CTCTCTCTCTCTCTCTCTTTCAATCCGATCCCCTCTCATCTCATCTCAATAACCCCCTCACCACCGCCCCAAAGAGGCCATGGCGGAAGCCGTAGGCATCGCCCTCAGCGTCCTCCCCATCGTCATCTGGGCCCTCGAAAAGTACTCGGAGCCCCTCGACGCCTACAGCGACTACCACCGCGCCATCGGCACCCTCCAGGCCAACCTGCAGATCCAGCGGATGCACCTCGAGGCCACGCTGCAGAGCATCGGCCTGCGCCACCCGACGCCGCGCGAGCTGGCCGACTGCCTGCGCCAGAGGTTCCCGTCTCATCATCGCGAGATTGCCTTTATCGTGCGGCAGATGGACGAGATGATGCTAGGCATGATGAACGGGCTGCAGGTCGACATGAGCCGGAAAGTGAGACTTGTCCTTCCATTCTCCCCCCTCCCTTTTCTCATCGCACCAACATCGGAACACACACTCTCTCTTGGCCGTGATGTTGTAAATACTCATTCATCATCCGTTCTCGTCACCGCCCAAGCATAAGCACATATCAATGTTACTCACAATCCACGCAGCCCCTCTGGACAACACACGACTCCCCTGACAGAATCTCCTGGGAATGGCGCCGCGTCAAGCGCAGCTTCCGCACCAAGAAATGCGACAAGATGATCCGCGACCTGCGCAGCTGGAACGACGACCTACGACACCTCGTCCAAAGCGCCGCCGCCGCAGAGCCGCGCCCACCAGACGAGAGCCACGCCATCCAGCGAGTGCGAAGGCTCTACAACAGGGGCAACTGCGAGTCCGTGCGACGAACACTCCGGTCTTTGCATCGAGCGCTGCAGGCTGGGTTGCTTGGCGATGGAGCGGCTTGTCATCAGGTTTGTATTGAGTTGAATAGCCTTCACGCGGGAGGGTTTCCGCTCTTGACGTTTCGAATCGGGGTCTTGCATGGAGCGGATGGGATGGAGAGCAGCGCTGCTTGGAAGCTGTTCTATGCTGCGGGTGAGGCAGCTCAAGGGAGCTCGGTATCGGATTCACAGCCATATCCATTTCCATCGAGGCCGTCAACACTCCGATCAAGACGGTCGTCTTATTCCCAGAATCTGCGCGAAAAGGCACACAGCATATGGAGCAAATCCCGAGACTCCTTCAAACAGCTTCCCACCCCAAGAGGTAACTCATCACCCCAACGCCAGCAACAAACCACCCGCACAAAGCAAATCCATCCAACTAACACCCTCAAAGCAAGCGTAGAAGACACCTCAATCACATCAATCCCGCCTCTGCCCCAAAAACCTCTCATCCCCTGCCCTCCTCCACCCATCACCAACCTCTGCAACGCCCTCTCCTCCCCCTCCCACACAGAAGAACTCTTCGGCTCCCTCAAAGACCCAACCCCATTATCCTCATCATCATCATCCCCCCACGAAGAAACATTCTTCTCCCTCAGCCACTTGTCCCGCAACCACGACGCCATCATCAGAGAAATCTCCCTCGAGAAAATCATCGCCACGGAATCCCAGCGCGTCGCACCCGCCATCCAGCCCCTCTCCGCCAAACGGCGCTACGGCATCGCCGCCTCCCTCGCCTGGGCAGTGCTCTACCTCGCAGACAGCCCCTGGCTATCCCAAGGCCTGGATCGCCACAAGGTCAAACTCTTTCTCCAAAGGAAACAAGCCAACGGCTTCATCAGCCTCTCCGAA
This sequence comes from Trichoderma parareesei, assembly GCA_001050175.1. Classification (NCBI taxonomy): domain Eukaryota; kingdom Fungi; phylum Ascomycota; class Sordariomycetes; order Hypocreales; family Hypocreaceae; genus Trichoderma; species Trichoderma parareesei. The sequence continues at coordinate 46,674 of LFMI01000480.1, read as the reverse complement.
AAAGCCTACCTCGCATCTTCCCTCTGCAAGCCAACAACAACAAGTCTCCCCTCGCCCGCCTCATCATCGACTTCCCTCCGCCACATAACAACAACCACAAGAAGAACCCCAAAGAGCCTCATCTTTGACCTCGGCATCCTCCTCATCGAACTCGCCGTCAACCAGTCCTTCAGCAGAGACTCGCTCTCCGCCATCCTGCAGCACGATTACCGTCCGTTGAAGAACTATCTCGATCGCGTGGAGCAAGAGGCGGGCATTTACTACTTCAATGCGGCGCAGAGGTGTGTGTATGGCGTTTTTCTTGCGGATCAGGGACAGATGGACTTTGATCTGGACATGTTTCAGCACGAGTTCTATAGCACCGTTGTGGCGCCTCTACAGGCGACCTATGAGGGCCGGTAACTACTTTTTGAAGAGGTCATAACAAAATGTATGATGTACCTTTAGATATAGATGGATAGATACCCAGTTGTAGACTTGGACATGTATAGGAGTCTCCTGTGTAGTGCTTGTTGGTTCGATCCCTGCCTTTACTCTCATAGACGGAGGATAGAGGAGCAAAGAAAAGAAGCAACAAACGACTTTCCACTGCACTGATGAAAGGGTAAACATTGAAGGCACAAGAACAACGAAACACTGACTCCAGTCGTATGTAGGTAGTAAGTAAGCACGTTACTACAATCACCACACCCCGGACGCCATCGAGCACTCGAGATTTAACACAAATCAAACCTCAAACCAGCTCATCCGCTTCTTTACAAGAGAGTAACTCTACATCTAGCAATGCCACGCCTGCTCTCGCCCATCTCCCCGTGCTCCAAACAGGCATTTCTACTCTAAGAAAACACCGCACATTTCTGCCAACATCCTTCGCTTGACCCTTGCTTTGGTTTTTATACCTAGTATATATGTGTCTTGTAATGGACAAACAAACAAACAAACCACCCCAGTTCTCGCTGATACTCATCCCTCTTATATCCTAGATGCAGTGGCCAAGCATTGTCTGAACGAAAACACCAGTATGGACGAGGACCGATATAGTAAAGAACCATTTTCCGCCGCCACTTCCGCCCATCTTTCTCGAAGAAAAAAGGCACAGCACAGTCCCTCTTGAAATCACCAATTGCCTTCTCTCGCATTGTATATAAGACATCGTAGCCGCATCTCGCATCGCTGTGCCCGCGTCGGTATTTCCATGGTCTGTATTATCTTCGTGCACTTCATTAATGGCCGGTCCCAGTAAGCGGGAGGAAACCGGACCGTCTTTACTCAAATTTTCCAAAAGAAGGAAGAGAAAAAGGCGTCCCACGCTCCTCTTCTTCTTCATTTACGGCGATGCCCAACCACCGGCGACGTCGACCCACTCAGCCAGACAGGAGCCGTCCTTGCCCTCGACATCGACAATGTCCGTGTCACATCGGCAGCGGCATCCAACGCCGTTCTCCTTAGGCTCGTCCCAGCTTTCCCAGTACTCGTCCTCCTCGATTCGTTTCCGCTCGTCCAGGGTGGTCGACTCGAGGAAAGGCGGCCGGGGGAGCTGTCGCGCCGGGGCATTGGCAGGGCAGTGCTGAATCGTCGTGTGTCGGTATCCAAAGTCTCGGAAGTAGTGAATGTCCCGAGGGGCCAGAAGAGCACCGGCAGCCAGAGAGTGGATGGGAGCATCTCCCCACTGGTCACCAGGTTAGTATGATTTCGACTATGGAAAGGCTTGACCGCGTGCTGGTAACTTACTCGTTCCATCCAGAAGCCGCCACTCCGGTCCATCATTTCGAAAAAGTCGTTGTACTCCTTGCTGCGGAACCAGCTGAGCTTGGCAATCTCAAAGTTGGACCAGAAGTGGCACATGTTGTACTTTTCTCCCTCCATCGCCTCAGGGTCGATGGGCGGCAGGCTGCTAGGCTTTCCCTGGAGAATCTCCTCGGGCAGCGGCGGGTTGGGGTCGTCGCGCTGCTCCTTGGGAGGGTCCTGAGGCTCCACAAACATTTCCCAGAGGCCCTTTGACGTCAGGTTGTTCATCCGCTTATAGGCCGAGGCATAGCGGAAGATGTTGGGGACGGTCTCGCGCAGCTCCTTGACAGCAATCGTGAAGCCGTACGTCTTGTTGTTTTCAATCATCTTGAGGAAGGGGTCACTAGGATGCTGGTCAGTTATGCGATCTTTAGTCACAAGAGGCCGACGGGCAACGTACTATGTAATGTCGCAAAAGTAGGTAATTTCGGGCTCGACACGCCAGTACCACTCGTACTTGAGCAGCAGGGGATGGTTGTAGAAGAAACTGGGTCGCAAGTCAGCGAGGTGTTTGCGACGAACGCCGTCGAGGCACGGTGGATAAAAAAGGACTCACCCAGAGTAGAAGCGACACATGAAGTGGTAGCTCTCCATGCCACCGTACATGACGGCAGCATCGCCCTGCTTGGCGATGCCCTCCTTTGCAACTTTTTCATCGATCCAGTCCGGAAAGCCCCATGTGCCCGGCTCAACCTTGCCAAACTCGACGGGGGCCGAGGTATAGTTTCGCACAGTCTCCTTGAAGTTGTCGTCGAAGTCGGCGTCGTTGAGGAAGACGTACGGGTAATGGTACCACCTGTTGAAGTGGCGCTCGACGGACTTGATGGACTGGATCACTCCGTCAATCTCCTTGTTGCGGGCCAAGACGACAAAGGCGGCATTGGCTCGCGGCGTCGAGGTATCGGGCTCGAGGCAGCCCGTGACAAAGACCTTGTCGTGCTTTTCGCTGATTTTTCTACACGCAAGCCTCAGTCAGCAGTCTACAAACACAAGTTTCACAGCGCTCGGACATACCGAATGGACGGCGGCGAGCCAGCGGGCATCAATATCCTGCCTGGAGAGCTGGGGTGCCTAACAAACAGCACCAGGATGAGCACCACCACCAGCACCGGGAAGATGAGGACGACGCCCAACGGGATGGACACGGCCGAGTTGCCGCGCAGACGCAGCGGCCTCTGGAAAAAGGCCAAGCTAGACGCGAGCCCCTTGTTCTTCGTGCGCTTCTCGTCCGCCGTCGGCAGCTCTGATGATCGCCCACCCGCTCTTGATCGCCGGAAGATGTCCATGGCGAACTAGCAACCAAGCCTGCCTGTGCGGCAGGAACAGCAACAGCAGACCAAGAAAGAGAGAGAGGGAGAATCGACGTGTGTATCGGTTCGGTCAAAGGAGAGACGCCTCTATCGTGACGAGAGACAAATGCCCGTGTCGAACGAGGTTGTGGACAGGGGCTGTGGCAGGTTTGAGGCCAGATCAGTGAAAGTCGAGACTTCGTAATCAGGGGTCGAGGTTGGTTGATTTTTATTTTTTGGCGTTTGGAGGGGGACTCGTATCAGGTTATCGACAAGCCCTGCAGCAGTTTGACGCCAATCGTAGAGCAGTCCGGGCGGATCAGTGCAATCTGGCTCAGCAAAAGCCTCTGATGGCTTGATCGAGTCTGTCGAGCCGCAAGAGAGAAAAGGATCGTGATGCCGAAGAGCCAGAACGCGCTTCTGCGTGGAAATTGGATGCGCCTCCCGCGGGGCACCGGCCTGAATCGGACTCGTACGCCAATCTCAGCTCCTCGCGCCAGACGACAGAGGAAAGGACAGGAAAACGGCGCCTCTGGCTGGTGATTTCGCCGTCAAAGACCGGGGAGAGAATGTCGCAGCATCCAATCGACTGAACCCCTTCGTGTCTTTATCTTGCCATCAAAAGGAGAGGGAGATTGGGTTGAACTACTTACTACCTACCTAGTCATAGTCGTACTAGCCCTTGGATCTGGCAGATACCGCCAGCCTCCAGACCGCTCGCCGCTGATTGGGGAATCCCAATCCTCTGCTTCCACTGGAGTTTAGCGCGACCCGGCAGAATCGAAAATATTTGGGGCAAAAAGAAGGACAAGATTCGACAGCGACAAGAGGTCAACCGCCGCCGCCGCTGTTGGACAGGTACCTCGGCAGCCGACCAACGCCGTACGGGCGCGCACGTACCGCATAGCAGCGTCGGGAGGCTGCGACTTCGGTGGCCATGCAGTGGCGCTGTGGCCAATCAGCGGCGTCCTGAATCGTGAATTTTCCGAGCCAGAACAAGGGGCAGAACGCCACAGGGATAGGTAAGGTAGTAAGGGTCCGGCGGAGGGGAACATGTTTGTTCCCCCTTACATAATAGTAACGCCCAACCGACCCTGCATGCTCTCCAGCGAAACTCCACTCGATTCTGTCTGGATAGTTGAGTGATAATACTAGCTACAGCAGGCAAAAAGCAATGATCTCGCCCGGGCTCGAACCGGGGACCTTTTCGGTGGTGTCAACACATGTTGTTAACGAAATGTCATGACCAACTAGACCACGAAACCATTTGAAGCGCTGATTGGTTGATCATCGCCCGCCACAAAGAGCTCTATCAACTACCTACCACTACCAACAACGTCAAGCCTTCAAGTAATACACCTCTAAACAATTACCTACCGTACTTGGCAAGGTAGTACTACCTTAGAACGCGACGGCTTGACCTCACAATCCCCCATATCCACACAAACGTCGCCATGTCCCAAAAAGTCAACGCCAAGAACCTCTCCTACAACTCCTCCCTCCCGCCCTTCCTCGCCGCCCTCCGCGCCCAGGCCGCCGGCGCAACAGGTCCCGACCCCATCCTCGCCGCCCAGCGCCGCGGCGCAAAGAAGCGGTCCGGCAGCGAAGAGGCCGAGGATGCGCCCCTGGTCGTGGACGAGCATGGAAACGCGCTTGAGGATCTAAAAGTCAACAAGGACGGCACCGTGGAAGAAGCAGCAGTAGCAGCGAAAGCAGAGGATCAGGCCGAGGAGGAGAGCAAAGATGATGGCAAGCTGGACGCGGCGAAAAAGAGCGAGGCCGAGCCGGTGAGGGCCTCGATAGGAGGGCGGAAGCGCAAGGTCGGCAAGGTGGTTGGCGAGGAGGCGCACGATGGCGCTGCTGAGAGTGCGGCTACGGGAAAGAAGAGCGAGACGTCAAAGAAGGAAACGGACGATGCTGAGCAGACCAGCAACCGCAAGCCCAAGAAAAAGGCAAAGAAGATTAAGCTCAGCTTCGACGAGGACGAAGGCTGAGCTGGGCTTATTCCTGCAGCACGAACAACAACAGCCATCTAGAGGAACCGACCATGCTATGGCAGCTCACTAGCAAGAGAGTCTCTTGAGATCGCCACCGCAGCTTCACATAAGCTCCACATCTTTTCTGCCGGCGAATTCAGCTCGATACCTGGAAGCAAGGGATCCCAAGGCTGCTGGTGTAGCATGCGGTGGAACGAAAACACCACCGCCCATCACATACCAAATATGTGTAGTTACCACAGTCCTTGCACATCCTCAATACAGCCCTCCTGATAAACGCGAGGCGCCTCACTGGAGCTTTCCAATAATGCCGGGGACATGCAACAAGCGTCAAGACCATCAGATGCATGGACCAAGCATCCCGCATCAAACATTAGATCAATCATAAAGATACCCTGCCCCTGATCAATGCTCGTGATTCACATTGTAACAAAGTCATGAGTATCTACAAAATACACAGCCGCGTCCCATTGGCCCTCCGGGCATGGACATCTCGCTCCACCCAACTCTTATGCCCTGATAATACATCGTCTTGATACACCTTATCTCCCTGTGCCAACCGATTTTCGCGTCCTCCGTCATCCATCAGCGGTGCATTTATCGGTAACGGTACTCGGGCTTGACGAAGTCGGCAAAGGTCTTGGGCTCGGCGATCTCCGGGGGGTGGTGGTGGTGGTGATCGTCCTGGGGGCCGACGTAGTCCATCTTGTAGACGCTGCCGCACTCGGGGCATCGCTCGACAGGGCGTTCCTTGGAAAGCTACACGTCGTGAATCCGCCCTCGTCAGCACCTCGTAAGAACCAATACCACTCCTTTTTCCTTTCACTCAGGTGCGAGCACTTACGCCGAGCCAAATGACGCCGTGGGAGTCGGCAGGGTAGCCAGTGCAGCCGGCAAGCTGCTCGTCGCCGGCGGAGCGCACCAGAATGGGGTCGTCCAAGGTTCCCTTGCGGCTAGAGTCGAGGGGGCGCATGTCGAAGACGTCGACGCCCTCCATCTTTCCGAGAATCTCGAGACGCTCGAGACCGGTGGCCTGCTCGAGGTCGGTGGGGACGGTGCCGGGCTGGGCGCCGGGGCCGAAGAGGTCGTCCTCGGTCTTGATCTCTGTAGTGGGAGTGAGGAAGCTTTGCGTCAGCGTCTGAAATTGCGAAGGGATGCACTGCATGCCATCGTGGATAGCTCAGAGAGCTATAGCCACCTAGCCGAGGTAGCGATGCATGCGTAAACAAGCCGACGCAGACATACCAGACAGAGTCTTGTAGGAGCCAATCTTCTTCTCGGTGGTGCCGGCAAGAGCAGCAGCCTGCTGGTTGGGGTTCGCAGGGCCAGCAGAACCTAAACCACATCCCCCAACACGTCAGCCACAGCTCCAACAGTCCTCCCACAAGTCGCATCTCCATCCATCCGGATCTCCCATTCTATCCCAAGCTCGACACAGAGGAGAGGGGGGGGGGTTAAAAGTTCATACGGCGAGCGACAGAGGTGGCGAAGCCGCGGGCAATGGCCGGAGCGGCAGCGGCGCGGCGGGCCGCAGCGATGGCAGAGCGTTGCAAGAACATGGTCGTCGTTGGTCGTCGGGAAGCGGGCGGCGGCGATGCAAGGAGAAGCAAGAGGAAGTTAGTGATGGGGTTCGGTTTTCTGGCTTCGAGGGATTTGCGGATGGTCTGATTTGAGATGGCGCCCCGCTGTCCGGGCGGGAATTGGCCAATGGCGGGCTGTGGTTTACCAACACGTGACTGAGCTGCTGTGTGTGAGCTGATGATTTTGTGATTACCTCATGACAAGGTGGGAGAGCTGCCTTGATACTAGTAATATGACGATGGGCGGGAATAGGTAGCTCAAAGAAGCTGCTTCGTTTGCTCAATAGAAGGTTATACTGTGTGCAGCTGGTATCAGAAGCTGAGGAGGCAGGTCGTTTAGCTGTTGCTGGAGCTTGTGCAGCACAACTCGGCGGTACCAGCCATGTCACCATTGCACCACCACCAACTCGGCTCGACAAGAAGCTTCGAATATCAACATCATTGGAGCTTGAGAGGAATGCAACTTTGACAGGGAAATCGTACAAACCATAGTCTTACAGAGATGATACAAGAATGCAGCTACAGACAAAACGCAGTTGTAGCTGTACCCGAAACAAAACAAGAAAAACGGCAAAAAGGCAACAAAAGACCCAATTGGTGTCTAGTAACAACACAAGTAACCACCGAGCCTCACACACAAATTCCAGACCAGGACGACGACGACGACGACGACAGTCTCCGCGCTTCGCCCTGCGCACACAGAAACCGTCGCCTCTACTCCGCCTCGGGGCGTCCCTCCTCCCTGGCCTGCCGCTCCTCGGCCTCCTGTCGCATCTGCGCCTCCCGCCGCCGCTGCTGCTGCTGGGCTCGAAAGGCATTCACTCCCGTATAGACGGGAGCCGTGGAGGCGGCCGCAGCACGCGCACGAGCAAGAGCAGCAGCATGGCGCTGGCTCCGCCTGGAAGCCAGGGGGAGCGGGCTGCCCGAGTTGTGGTCGGCAACGTCTTCCTCCGTAAGCCTCGACTTCTGCGGCGACCGAAACGCTCTCGTGCTGTATGGGGAGTCTCTCTTGTCCGAGAGCCAGTACTTTCGCCATCTGCCCCGGGGGCCATAGGCGCTCAGGTGGTTCCTCTGCGCAGCGGACATGAGGACCGCGTGCCTCATCACGGAATCCTGGTAGGGTCTGCTCATAACGCCGACGGAGTCGTCGCAGAGCTTGTAGACAATCGTCCTGATCGATTTCTTTGGGTTGTCTCCCGGGTTGCGCATAAAGCTCGCGGCTTTCTTGATGAGTCGCCACCTGATGAAGTCGAATGGGTCCATGGCCAGCGCCCCCGTTTGGTACAGATGCTTCAGGTCCGAAATCTTGCACGCCAGGCGATACATCAGCTCCATCTGGCACAGGCCGCTAGAGGGCAGGTAGTCTTTCGAGAGAAGCTGGTTGGGGTGATATCTGCTGGGCTCCCCAAAGACCTCCCTGATCTTCTTGAACTTGCTCGAGTTGTCCCGGTACCGCTTCAGCGATGCCCGCAGCGCCTTGTCGCGAGGGTTCAGCTGGCTGAGGTAGGCAACCTCTCTCTTCTTCTCCGACTCGGGCTCTTGGCGCTCCAGGAATTCCACAAGCGAGTCCCACGAGGGGTTCTAGTACTCTGAAGACTCGTTGATCCGTTCCACCGGGGTACCGCGAAGCAGAAGAGGCTCGAGAAAGGTCTTTCCATCGGGCGTAACCTTGTACACGCTGTCGTAGGGAGTCTTGAGCAGTTCACGGAGCGTAGCTGCATCTTGGGGAGTGCCAATAGTGGGCGGTGCCGTGTTGATCTCATAGGGGTTGTTCATGACGGGCATTTGAAAATGAGCCGACGCAGCTGGATGTGAGGGATGTGTGACCTGATGACTGCATACACATTGGTTAACTGGGTGGACAGAGACTTGTAGGCAGGCGGCCGTCATGAACTTACTGTTTTGCTGTAGAGAATGGTGTGCACGACACTCGTAAATGAACTGTCTCGAATGCTGATTGATACGAAGACTGGCCAGTAGTCGGATGATGTTGGTCTGTATATGCTGTTGCTGGAAAAGAGAAGGGATGCAAGGTGGTTGCGTCGAAATATGTCAGCCGTGAACATGATCGTGAATGGGGAGAGAGAGAAGAGATCAAAACAGAGAGACGCGCTTTATAGAAGCCTTGCAGACGCGCTGCATCGTCTGTTGTCTGTTTGTTGATATCGAATGCTGGCAGCTGGCAGCTGGCAGCTCGAGCACCAGGCAACGGCGCATAGCAACCGACTGGCGAGGCCAGGCACGGGGCTGACATACAAAATAGCACTGATGGAGTGAATGGATGATGAATCATTGCTTGGACGTATCTAGGTCGTCTATGTGTTGACCGTCAAACACATTTATCTATCTCTATCTAGTCTCATCAACTCTCCCTGTCCTATGATTCCATGTTCCGACTACGCTCGATGTCACCAGCTGGATGTCCAACTCACCACATCTCTACTCCATTACTCGTTTATGATCCATCACCTCACAGCTTCTCCTTAGTCGTCTTCGCCTTCTGTTTTTCCGCCGGAATGGCCACGCCGTCCTGATACCCGCTCGCCACATGCTTCCCCTCGGGACTCCATATCCGGCTCTCCATCATCCCCCTGCCCGCACACACTCTTGGATAGCAGACCTCCTGGATCCACCACCCATCGCCTTTCATAACTGCCTCATCGGCATTGACATGCACGTAGAACGAATATGACAAGCTCGCCGCAGTCCCGAGATTGAAGCCCCAGCCGAGGGAGTTGGTCAGCATGATCAGCCCGTTGCGGTCCGCCTCAAAGGCGTGTGCCACAATGTGCGCGTTGGCATCGTCCTCGGGAATCGGCTTGTGCAGACGATAGAGAATCAGCTCACGCCGCTCGGGAACGGCTCTCTTTGCGTTGTAGGCCTTCATATCGACCTTGTACATGTCCAGTATGGGAAATCCTCCATGGCCGGCATTGGGAAACATTGCCGTGATGGCATCGACGTCGAGTTGCGGGCTAGGATCCCACTCGTCTGGTGCCCGCTGAGAGAGAATGTCGGCGTAGCGTTCCTGAGCTGATCCTTCCATCTGGTGATCTGCCGGTGATGGCGCGGGACGCTTGAACGTCGTGAGACAGGCGAAGCAGACGCTGCCCAGCGGCTGATCAGCATCCGACTCTGGAAAGGGGCCGGCAGGGACACTGGATGGTGCTGTGGGCTGTCGTGCCTGAACCAGCTTGGTGGCGAATGAACGGGTTGAGTGGACGTTTGTGACTTGATAGATGAATGGGCGATCAATCGCGCCAGGCTTGGTGAAGACGCCTTGTATAGACTGCCGTGAGATGATCCAACCATCAGTTCAACTCATGAGCCCGTGAATAGTGACTTCAGACTCACATGAATGCCAAGTTTACCGTTTCCATTGCCACCGGCCTCCTTTTCATCCTCTTCCACGGCTCTCGCCGCTGCCAAAGGGGCCTGGGCATAGACGTGGCCTCCGAAAGCTCCACGAGGAAAATCGTCCTTTGTCCTCTTCCAGGGTAACTCGTCGCCTGGCCTCCATGCTGGCGTACGGCTCATGAATCTTTTACCGCCATCCTGAGAGCTGTTTTGTTTGTTGGGGAGCCGAGATAGCTTCAGAGCCTCGTAGAGATCATTGCGCCGGAACTCGGTGGGTGTGTCATTGCCGTTGGCGCCCATGTTGGACATTTACGCGACGCGCTCCAGGTATTTATTCAACTTGTGCTGAAGCCTGGCCGTTTGTGCCGCTTCCTCCACCCGCCCGTTGACTTATTCGAATTGCATCGATTGACTGTGGACGGTCGAGTTGGCTGGTGTAACAGAAGGGAGGCGTTGACATGCTGATATCACGTACATACATACAGGGACGAAGGCCCTCAAGCTGGCATTGGACCTCGGCTCCGGACCCGCTAGCTGCATCCCCATATTGCCGGCTAAAACAGGTGCAGAGCATCCAATTGACACTCGCCTCTCATGCTGCTGAGATTGATTGCCATTTCCAGTTATGGGGCATCTTTGATTTTGCGAGAAAGCAATTTACATGTACCCATCAGCTTTCCGATTTGACACTTGCTTTGTCGTTTCTTTTCCCCAATCAGACTCGGCATGTGACAAGATGCTACATCATCTGAAGCCGACGCATACACACTTGCAGCAAACCAAAGATGAAATAGCGACTCTCCAATCTCGTCATCTTCGGAATTGTGTGAAATGAATTGGTAGACGCGCAGTAGAAAAGCGTCCATTGAATGCTCCTCCGTCTCCTCCTAAACTCTTACACGGAAGCGGCGTGATCCTCTTCAGCCACTCCCGAGGCTTCTAAGCAAAGGCACTCAACAGGCAGCACTAAAGCTTCTGGTCGATGAGACCTCAAGGTAGGTACCTAAGCAGTCTACAGCAGCAGCAGCAGCAGCAGCAGCAGCAGCAGCAGCAGATATAATCAAGTCGTCATCGTACTTGATATACGCTCATCGCCTGCTGAATGCCTGAAGTTGGGTCGTACGTTGATATTGGTTGCACACTAGGAACGATAGCCGAGGGTCATTCAATGCATTGCATCTCCAGGCACTGGACCTCAGCATCGAGCCAGCATCAACACAAAGCTTATGTGAATACTTTCTTTCTTTCTTTCTTCTCCCTCTTCTTGCTAGATAGCGATTTTAACCTGCAATGCATCTCTTGTATAGGTAGGTAGGTCAATGATAGGTATGTGGCTTCCAGTTGTAAATAAAGTAAAGTGCAGGGCCATGCAGCTCGCCTCACGCAGCTTACCCTGTGATGTCACTCGAGCTTCAGACGCACCTGGCAACATGATGCACCAAAACACAAAACAAATGACACCACCAGCAATTGTCGTCATCAAGCCATCACCCGATAAATCTCACCTCTATCAAATGATAAAAAATTGATAGTCTCCAAGCTCATAATACCTGGAATTTGGAGATTCGGAGAAGGAAGAAAAACAAGTCCCCAATATTGATTTCCCAGTGACACCCGGTTGGACGCACCTGCCGTGTTTCAGCTCCAACGTCAAGCAAGCGTCATTGATTTGCATCATCTCTCTCTGACATACCTCACCTCCTCTCACCTCTTTACTTACCGACCTACTTACTTACTCCTACTCTATCTTCACCTCCCATCAACAACTTGAACCCACCTCATAAGCCATCTCATATACTCTCTCATCACACACCTTTAGCATCTCCCTTGAAACAGAACAAAAGAAACCACTGCAATCAGCTACAATCTCGGATCGCCACCATGTTTTCCTGGCTGACTCTCAGTCACGACAACGGCCGCCGTCGCCACGATGAAGAGCACCAGCCGCTCCTCCCGCAGTACAACGAGGCCACAGAGCGCCAAACCCGCCTCCACGAGAAGCTTCACACATATCAGATGCTGCGCGCCCTCTCCAACGGCTACATGCCCTCCAACGAACAGACCATCACGCATCTCCGCACGCTGCTCTCGGCAGACGTCCTCAATCCGCAGGCGCCCGGCCTGAGTCCCTCGGGAAGAGCCCTGGTTCGGACCACGCGCATGTGGCTTAGCGAGCTCATCGACCTGCTCCAGGCCAAGAACTCCAATGATCAGATCCAGGACTTCCTGTGGTACCTGTCCAAGGCCCGCCTGCGCGTGGACGCCTCGGACATCCAGGCCAGAGCCAGCAGCAACAAGATGAAGGCAGATGTCATGGCCGCCATCGCCAGCGTCAAAACAGTGGGCTCGCTGCTTCTCACAAACTCCGACTTTCGCATCTTTCTTACAGATCTGTCTACCGTCTCCCGTGAAGTCTTTCGAGATACGGCATTCACGCTGAGTGACGTGGCCCAAGAGACAGCCAAGAGGATTGAGCCGCCAAAGGAGAAGCAGCAGGCCCTCAAACACGCCAACGGAGATGCCCAGCCTGCCCCCTCGACCGAAGAGCTGCAGGAAGAGGTGACTCAGGTGGCTGAAGTTGTGGCGGACGGTGCCACCGATGTCCTTGGAGCCGCAGCTCGCAGCGCGCGGGATCACATTCAAGGCGAAGAGCAGGAGGCCCTGGCTTATCGCCTCAAGCAGGCCGTGCTCAAGCTTCGTAAACGTCCAAATTACTCGGATTCTGTGTCCACCTTGTCCCTTCTCCTGAGGCGCTATCTCAAAGTCTACTCTCAGGCTGCTGCTCGTACGGCTGAGGTCGTGGAGGAAGACATTGACATCAACCCGGAAGCCGACGAAGCCCTCAGGAATTTTTGGCAGCTTGTCACGTCGTTTGGTGACAAGGATGCCTGGGACCAAGTGGAAAAGTCGTTCCAAGAGGTTGTGGAGGTTGGCCAGTCCGATCCCGCATTTGAAGAGCTCGTCAACCATGTGTCCAAGCTGGTGCAGGACATTCTCATGGATCCCGAGTTCTTCAGCAACGCGGAGAAGCGCTTCAACGAGATCCGCGCCAAGTCAAAAGAGCTCGCAACCGAGACGTCCATCCGGGACAAGCTCGACGAGCTGCTCGGCAGCCTCAGCGCGGCCCTGCGCTCCGTGAGCCAGGATACCGAAGTCAACCAACTCATTGCTAGCTCAAGCCGAATTGCACACCTGATATCGCCCAAGAATCAGTACATCAACAGAGAGATGACGTCGGACCTTGTCAACGTGTTCGTCCCCATGATTATCCAGGGCATTCAGTATCTGCCAATCCCGCGGCTGGAAGTCTCGACCCCTGATGTTGATCTGCTCCTTGAGAATCTGATCCTGCAGCCTGGCCGAACAATCAACAACACCTCGTTCCTCCCCTACAGGCTCCAGGTCTCGACCCGGAATGACATTGACATTCGTAAAGCCCGCTTCCAAGTCTTGTCGACCGTAACATCGCTGGCCACGATTAAAATCTCCGGGCTGTCTATTGCGGCAGAAGATCTGGGATACTGGCTGCACCTGCACTCTGGAATCTTTAGGTTCATGGACGAGGGCCTGGCCAGCATCCACCTGGATGAGCGCGGTATTGACCTGATCCTGGACATTGAGATTGGCCGGGACAGACTGGAAAAGATTGTGACGCTCCGCAAGGCCAGCGTCCGCATCCACCACCTGAACTACACCCTCCGCCAGTCCAAGTTCTCCTTCTTTGCCTGGCTGTTCAAGCCCTTGGTCCGGCCAATCATCAAGAGGGCGCTGGAGAAGAGCATCGCCTCGTCCATCGAGGCCGCACTCCACACTCTCAACCGCGAGCTGCTCTTCGCCCGCGAGAGGCTGCGCGCAACACGCATCGCCAGCCCCGAAGACCTCTGGACCTTCATCAAGGCCGTTGCCGCCCGGCTGGTGCCACGGCCAGACCCGGAGATTGCTGCTAGGATTGGCGTGCGGCCGGAGATCTTCCGCGACCGCTACGCGCCGGGCAGCTTAGTCCAGCTGTGGGAGCGGGAGGCTCAAGATGCCAGTCAGAAAATCTACGAGTACGAGCGAGGAGGATGGCGCAATGACATCTTTGGTGTGCGGACGCGCCCAGCTTAGCCAGGTCCAGACCGAGGCCTGTCAGCCAGAGAGAGGGGGGGGAAGCTGCGGCCTGGCTTTTCGACTGGTCATATGGGCTCGTGGTGTATCACAGCATGCGGAGGGCTGTGGCTCGATTGTACTTGTACTGAGTAGGCATCCCGGACTGACGTGCGGCGCGAATATTGGCTGCCGGCTTGGATCGGGAGAGCGAATGGGAGCAATGGCGCTGCCACCCAGAACGCGGCCGGATATGGCGGGGGCCCTTTGTTGAGCCCGTCGAGACTTTGGCCTGCTTCCTTTTGCGATGTTGTTGCTGATCATTGTGGTCTCAGCGTCATGGCTTAGGTTTCCTGATTCAGGCAGCGATCCTAGCTGTCGGGCTGTGACCATGGCGGCACATGTCCAATCGAAATCTGGGGCAAGATGATCATGGACTTTTGCACTTTGCAGCGCTTTGCTTCGGATCAATCTGGGCAGGTAAGGTCAATGCAGCACTGAGCTGGCAGAATGCCGTCTCAGGTAACACAGCAGCAGAATGGCTGGAAACAAGTCATTGGCCGAGCTGCTACACCGTCGATTCGATGCGTAGGGAAGCATTAGTTTGTATGAATGGGCGAGACACACAGATTGACTAGGTAGTGTGCGTGCGGATTCAAGTATGTTGTAGCACCAGGTGCTATTCCACGTCTCGCTCCCGCGACACGAAGAGCAGACAGCAGCTTTTGGTTCGTGTGTTTTTCCTCAGTGTGGTTATCAAGAGAGAAGCACAATCAGCGAGCAGGATTCTGGGGGTTGGAGAACTCTGAAGGGTAGCAAAAGCAATGGGCAGCCCAAGCAGTCAACATGAGCTGATTTGGACAATGTCGACATCTGTCTATGCCTGTATGTGTATGCAGAAGAAGACGCTTTGGGAAGTCGGGCCAATTGGGCGGACGAAGCCCGATTCGACAGCGAGAAAGTGATTTGTTCTTTTTGCCATCGTCTGGAGCGCGCTTTGGATGGACGGCAGAGGGGATGTGGTGTGGTGTGGCATTCGTGCGGAGAGACTAGCCAGGGTCTTGGGCTTTTCCGGGGGTGGATATTGGAGATCCAACGTGACCTGTTGATGGGGTTTAGCGACCCGATGATTGTTCGATCCGGATGCTTGTTTGGCCTTGATTTGCTGCATGTCTGATGGATGGTTGGGTGGGTTAGTGGGTGAGTGGGTGAGTGGGTGGCTACTTGTTGAGAGTTGAGAGTGAGGGCTGCAGCTGCATGGCTTAATACTCTTGCAGCAAATCATGGCTGAAGATGAAACCGGGGCTTCTTTTTCTGCATGTACATACATAAGGGTGCGTAAGGTCAGGCAAGTCAAGGTATGGATGCAGCTCAACCGAAACAGCAAAGAGGTGAAACGCGGTCTGCGTACATACTTGTATGGCATTCGCACGGCTGCATGCTTTTTCTGTTGTCCTTTGACAGATGACATGTACATTAGGTTAGGTAGGCTATTGATATCAATGTCACATGAACCTCCAGTCGTACGAGGAGGCGTCCTGTAGGTATGTACGAGCGAGCCTATCAAGTACGAAGGGGCTTCCGGGGATGCTAGAGGAGACGAATCCGATTTGACGAGTTGGGCCATGACGGTCATTATTGCTTGTGTCCTTGATTTCCTCCCCCCCTCGTGTTATTGTATAAGAATTGTGGACTCAGTGTATCTGATAGTGATGGCTCTGTCGGGAGTTGTGAAGTAATACATGCTAGGTAGTAGCTAGTAAGATATTAACCATTAGGACTGGCTACCTAGACCTATTCTGTGCAGGAGAGCTGAATGGAGAGCTGAATGGCAAAAGAGCTGGCGACCCGAACCCTTGCCGCAAAACGAGGCGTCAAGTCCCATTATTGTTTGTTAAGCCTCAACTGTCCCGTCTACTACTAGTACATAGTATTCCCGGCACAGGCGAGACGCAGTCCCATCTCAGCTGGGACATGGGACCAGGGTCTCGTCGTCGTCGTCGTCGTCGTCCGCCTCGAAGCAGGACTTGTGGGAGCACGAATGCTAAACATTTGCCCCTTTACAATCCTCTTTTCTCTTTTCTCTTTTCTCTTTTCTCCTTTCTCTCTCTCTCTCTCTCTCTCTCTCTCTTCTGATTGCATTTGGTTATTCTACGCGCGTGGTCGAGTTGTGCTGAATGGATTCATGCATGAGAGGTGCATCGTGAGGTACATTCATACCTTAGTGACATGCGGAATGGACACCATTGACAGGTTCCGCGTGTCCTGCAATGCTGTGCCAAACATGCATTTCTACTGTATCCTCTGGATGTAGTAGTATTACAAGGCTGCTGCAAAGATCAGGCTTTGTAGGGGCCGGGCGCCTGAACGTGATGATGTCGTCCTGCAGTGGTCGGAACTCGGGGATTGCTCTCGTGTGTGTGTGTGTGTGTGCGTGTGTGTGTGTTTTTGTTGCCTTGCCATGCCTTGCCGGCTCTTTTCTACCTCACCCCTGTTGTACGGACCGCATACAGCCTGAATGCTACGGTGACACGGAAAGAAAAACGGCAGCATCGTGTAAGTCTCCTTCAAGACTACAATAGCATCATCTGCAAACAGACAACAAAAGCCACCGGGTTCCTTGAATAATGTACTTCAAGAGCTGCCCGTCTCGTTATTACAACCCCTTTCGCTCCCCTAGCCTATTCCTTGTTCACTTCATCTCTTCTCTCTAATACCCTGCAGATCCAGATCCTTGCATAAAAAAAAAGGAAAAAATTACAAGGCAGGGAAAAAAGGAAAGGACCGTGCTTCCCCGGACCGTGGCGCTGGCCAGAAGAGGAAATCCGCTGCTTTTGGTGGGTGGGTGGACGATGGATGTCACACACTCCCTCACTTACACTCACTTACACGCACGCACACACGCACACACGCACCTCGTTTGATGTGTTGGTCAGGCCAGGCCAGGCCAGCTCCCAATCCCGCAATACCACCTCTGCCGTTGCAAGGGCAGTCTTGCATTGCACCTATACTAGTATGGCATTGCGGGAAGCGAAACCCCCGCCATCCGTCGACTCTCGACTCGCTCCCGCGTCTCTGGGACGGTGGGATTGGATGCTCGGAGACTTTGCCTGCGAATAAGCCTAATGATGTCTCTATCTTATTACATCCGGGGAAGAGACAACAACAAGAAGCAGCAGCAGCAGCAGCAGACAGAGAAGAAGAGCAGAGGTGTGTACTGATATCGACCGGCATGGCACCCCTCCTTGTCGAGCTGGCCGGCCGTGGCGTGTGCAGATGAACAAATCAAGTCTCTGGTGAAAATAACAGCTTGCATCATGTTTCCTTTTCCTCAAGTCTCTGTCCCGTGAAGAAGAGATACTACTACTATAGTAGAGACAGGACTATCATGCACCTCCTAGTTCGTTTTGAGGCTTCGGTCGGTCCCGTCGTTGGCTCCCCCGCTTTATATGTATGAATGGGCTGCGGCGCCTTTTGCCGTCTGTAACCTCCATCTTCCGTCTTCTGCTGCTAATACCTTGTCTTGCACAAACCTCACTGGGGAAGCAACCATAGCAGCATCACCAGCATCACTGACAGAAAAACCACCAGAGACTGCGGTATCATTCTTTCCGTGCTGCTTCAAGCCACGGACTCCCGTCTAGA
>LFMI01000480.1:10271-22472 GCA_001050175.1 Trichoderma parareesei | reverse complement strand
AAAAAAAAAAAAACGTTCAATTATTCTCCTCTCGTCGCTTCTCTTTCGCCGTCTCTAGCCTTGATATCCAATTTCCGTCTCCCATCTCTGGCTTCCCAACAATAGCAGCAGCTGGATAGAGAAAAAATACCACTCGCGCCGCCATGTCGCGATCCGGGGACGAAGGGCTGGATCTGTCCAGCGACGACGACCTGATCGAGGTCCACTTCGAAGGCGAGGTCCATTTCCAGGGCAGCCAGGCCTCAGCGCCCAGCAGCCGCGGCCGCAGCATCTTCCACGACCTGCTGCATCCCCAGGGCGTCCCTCCACGGGACTCGACCATGGCGGGCTCCGTCAGCCTGCGGCCGAGTGCCAGCCACTCGCGACGGGCCCAGCCCGCCCAATCGTCGACAACCTCGCAGCCTCGCCTGCGCCACTCCTCCCACTCGCAGCAGCAGCAGCAGCAGCAGCAGGCCTCCTCGCAGCAGGCCTCGATGCTCCGCGCCTGGACGGGAGCCTCGCCAGAGGGCCATCCGCCGGCCACGACCTACATCGACCTGACCGAGGAGCCAGACTCGCCCGTGGAGCGGCGGAGGACGCAGGCGTCGGACCCCCAGGTAACGCTGCAGCAGGTGCCCAATAACATTGCCGGGCGACACCCGCGGCGGACGAATTCACAGCGCATCTCGCCGCCGCAGCTCGCCAGGAGCGACAGCACCCTCGTCGGCGGCCAGTCCAGCTACATCGACCTGACGGTGGACGAGGACGAGCAGCAGCGCTCCGGCAGAGAGCACTGGCGCGCGCGCGCCCACCAGCGGCCACACCATCACCACCACCACCATCATCATCACCACACAAGACACAACAACGAAGACCACCTCGTCGCGCTGAGACTCATGGGCGGCGGCGGCCACAACCAGCTCGAGTCCGGCATCCGAGTCCTTGGTCGAACCCTGGCCGACATCCTGAACGGCAACTTCACCGCCAGCCTCAACTCGCCGCAAAACAGGTTCCCAGCGGAACCAGAGCCGAGACCAAAGCCCCCGATGGAACCGATACCGTCTGCATCGGCGGGATTCACCCGCGACACCCGTGCAGCAGACGGCCAGAGCGAGGAGCTGGTCACGATATGTCCCGCCTGCAACGAGGAGCTGGCCTACGACCCGACGGAGTCGTCGACGCCGTCCAAGAAGAGGAAGAGGGCTGTGGGAGAGCACCATTTCTGGGCGCTCAAGTCGTGCGGTCACGTAAGTATTTGCTGACTCCTACATTTCTCTCTTTGCTGCTGCTGTCTAACTGAGACTTTTTTTTGGCCACAGGTCTACTGTGCCGAGTGCTTCGAAAACAGGAAACCGACCAAGACTGCGCCCGAGGGCGTCGGCTTTCGATATCCGCCGGGGAAGAGCAACGCGACGCCCAACGACATACTATGTGCCGTGGACGGATGCGGAACAAAGGTGGCTTCCAAGACGGAATGGGTGGGCATATTCCTTTGAAGAGCGTGGGCGTCGGGGGGAAGGGGGGAAGAACCATGTTTTGGCATCTTGTCGTTGTGCCATCTCCTGTGCAGAGAGTATGGAAACTGGTTTCCGGGTCAAAAGTTGCTGCTCATAGAGGGAAGCGAACTTGGGACATTGGAGGGGACGGAATTATAGGCATGGAAGTATCAGCGTCCTGGAACGAGGAGCATATATGCCGGCTGTGCTTTTTCTTTTTTCTGCTTCTACCCTTTTTTTTTTCTTTTTTCTTTGTTCTTTTGTTCAAGCACAGGCGGCGAGGATTGGCGTCTAGGATGACTTTTTTTGGTCTGATTTAGCCGCGATACAAATGGTCAGGCGAAAACAAGGGAGACGACTTTGTTGACATTCTGCATTCGAGGCGTTGGGGGGGAGATAGGTCTCTATTGTGTGTTTTTTGTTTGCTGTTTGCTTTCAAGTGAGATATATATCTGGTAGAGCTGGAAACGTCTATCCATAAGGTAGGCTTGCTTTCAGGACGGGACGACAGCGAGGCACGGAACAAGGGACATTGGCAAAGTAAACGGGCAAGGGAAAGGAAATGGCAAAGGCAAAGGAAGCGATAAAGACTAGGAAGGTCTTGTTTTTTTATATGTATGTATGTGAATTTTGTATAGACGGCTTCTCTTGTGTTGTCTGCTTTTGCTGGACTTGAGGTTTTAGGGACTGAATGGTGTTTGTGAACGATACCCTTTGGCATCTCTTTGTCGTACTGTTTTTTTTTTCTTTTCCCAAGGGAGATATGTGCTGAGGGGTGAGTTCTGGCTTTTCATCGGGCAGATTTATATAATATGACGAACGAAGCTGTATATATCCTCCAAATCATTTCTGTTTCCAGTGTTCCACATGACATGACATGAGCACAGGGCATCGGTTCCTGGTAAATGTAACATAAAGTAAAGCAAAATAAGGTAGTACAAACACAAGTCGAGAGTGTTTGATTGGGAACGGTTGTACAGGAACGATGCGTCTAGCCAGGCTGCAGCTTGCCGGTGCAAAAAGGAGAGAGAAGCAGAGGCTAATGCGGCTTTTATTATGCATGGGAAGGGAATGGAATTGAGGTGAGATGGGGGGTTGTTGTACTTGGGCTGGGCATCGTATATAATCTGTGGTTTTCGGTTGACGAGTGTTTGGCCTGGGATTGTGTGCCCTAGTGCCTTGACAATTTGTAAACCACTAAAGAGATGCAGGAATTCCAGCAATGGATGGATCAAGGTAGAAAATGTCCAGTGGAGGAGTCATTTAGTGATCCATGGAGTGTCGGGATAAGGAAGAGTTCAAGGGTACAATGAGAGACGGCAACACGCCGTCAGAGTTGGTGATAGGTGACTCTGAAAAGGAGCAAGCATTCATCTCTCATCACAACTTGGAACCGTAAATCGTACAACATACATTAACTGATACTCTCACTAATCTTGAAATAGAAAGCAATATTCGCCATGTGATACAAAAGTAACTGATATCCCGCCAGTATGCTATCAAAAAAGTCCCGTTTCGCCGTAGTAAATCAAGCCATTCATTCAGCCATGTTGCCCGCTGTATGATCCAAGGGGGGGTATATCGTCTCTCGTAGCCATCTCTGCGGCCGTGGTATCGTACTGTGTGTGGTATGTACATTATAGGGAAAGCTCCGTCGCCAGCTCGTCCATCCAGCTTCCGCCAAACTCCGACTCCTGAGAAGCCATCGGGTCCTTAAACTCATCGAAATCAGGAGCGATTTTGTTCTCTTTGTTGAACGTCTTGGTAGGTATATTTTGATCTTTAGGATAAAATGGTCCGATCTGTGTCTTGAGGGGTAGGGGTTTGTTCGCGTCTGACGTTGGGGGGAGCTGCTGTTGGGGAATCGTGGCCGCAGGTGAACCTTTCTTCGCTTCAGAGACAGGGGGCACTTTGGCAGGCAATGCCGCATTTGCGCGTGTCTCAACAAGAGGCCTCCGCTGCGTAACCGCCCTGCTGGGTGCACGGTTTGCGTTCGGTATGAACGCTTTGCCCGTCGGAAACTGTGGTGACATCGTAGTAATCGGCTTTGCTTGTCGAGGGGCTTGCGGTTTCTCATACGTCTCCGTCTTGGTAGACTCAGCTGATTTCGTTGGCTCGTTGCCTGTTTGCCTCAACCGAGCAAGGCGCTCTGCTTCTCTCCTCTTGGCTTCTTCAAACTCCAGGGCTTCCAATTCGGCGGCTCGCCGCCTCTCCTCCTCCTCCCGCTCAGCTGTTCGTCGACTGTGTAGCAGGGCCACGGCCAGTCTTTCATTTGTGCCTGAAGCGGTGAAGAAGGGCTTCGGTGTCCCTGGAGATGAAGACGTTGTCTCCGCAGGCAGAGGTGAATTCTTCTTCGTGACAGGACTTGCAGCCTGAGGTACAGGCGTGGAGCCTGATTTCGTGTGTTGAGAGATGAATGTGGTCTCCTCCTCCTCCAATTCGGCTGCCTGCTGCGATGATGTGGGAAAGAAGTCGTCCATGTTATAGAGAATCTGCTGTGTGCTGAGAGGAGGTGCCTGCGGTCTCATTGCGACAGGTGAGGTGAGGGAGGGCGAGCGCTGCGGAGCTGGTAGCGGTGGTGGTGGCATAAGACACGCCTGGCGGTTGGGAGAGCTCAACTCTTCGAGGCCAGCGGCGAGCCCGAAATTCGTTTCGTATTCTGCCGCTGTGGGAACTGGTTTCTCTGGTTCGTGGGGTAGTGGGTGCTCCAATGGCTTTTTCGGTAGCTGCTGTTGAGAGGTCAAGACAACGTCCAGAGCCAGCATCTCCAGCTCCAGATCCTCCTCGTCGTCTGATATCAAGTCAAACTCTTGAATGGGTTCAGGGTTCTTCAATGAGACGGGAGAATCTGATGGCTGGAGTGCGGTCTCACCAACGAGGCCTTTGCCCTCTTTTCTCGGACTGGCATCCTGCCCTGCAGGGGAACCATACTCTGCGTCATCTACCTTGGGTCTTGCAATCACCGTATTGAATGACAGCCTGGAAATTTCATCGTCTGACAAGACCTCGAATCCCTCCAGTAAGTCCTCTTCACCAATGGGCTCATTGTGTCGAGTAGTGACATCCTCAGCGGGGGGCTCTTCAAGCGCATTGTCAAGCTTGGTGAGAGGTTCAAGGGCAGCAACAGCCTCCGGTTCCTGGATAGCAGCAGACTTGTCCTTGTCCTCCACCTTCTTCTCAGCAACGGGCTCATTAACGGACTCGTCATCATCTTGCTCAGGCTCCTCGGCGATGTCCCCGAGTTCATGCCATGTTTCGCAGGTTCGCTTCGGGCTGGGAAGGTCGTCTTCCTCTGACTCCTCCGCTATCGGCAATACTGGCGCGCCGGAAGCGTTTCGTCCTTGGCAGTCCCTCTTGCTCCCCGAACCGTTTCCCCTCACAAACCGCGCAATGGTGTCTTGACTTGGCCGGACATTGACCAGGGGCAGCCCCTTTTTCTTCTTCTCCTCTCGCTCCGCCTGCTCCTTTGCTCGTTTCTTCTCCCTCAGCGCCTTTGCCTTGCTTGCGGCCTTTTCCTTCTCAAGCTCCCTCCTGATGCGTTCCTGCTCGGCCCTCTCCTGTCTCCGGAGCTCTGCCTTGGACACGCGCGGGACGCGATTGGCTTCTCGGTAGGCCTTGCGGACTTGCTTGGACGTCATGGGGCGGTTGTCGAGGGGGGTTCGCTCGGCCGGCCCCGGAGGCGGCACTACGGTAAAAGTCCTCTGGACGCGCATCGTGGCAGTTGCAACGGTTTCAGTGAGTGGACGAGCATTGCATGGCTTGGTGGTGATGACGATGCTTTTCTTTGTTGTCTTTGGTTTGTTGTTGTCGCGGGGTAAGATTGAGGGAGAAACAGCGTGATAATACGGCTAGAGCTCTTGACGCGAGACCGATACGCTGTCACGTGATGGCAATAACACGATGACTCGGCCTCACCTCCCTTTCTCTCTTCACGCTCTGCAAGTCCATTGACCTATGATCACTTCGATCGCTTTCCTCATGAATGTTAAAGGTACATAGTTTTGATTGGTTGATGAGTCACAGAGGACTTCAAGCAGCCCATCCTCTAATATGGAGGTCCAAATATGCATAAGCTGCGACCAGCTGTAGGTACCTAGTATGTGTGCTAATGAACATTCTAAGCCACTCAGTACTTAGAGGTAGGTATGTTGGACAGAGCTCTTCTGGGATCAAGACCAATCAATGATCGCATGATGACACTTGGGAAATGCTTCAAGAGCTCAAGATTGAAGCTCTGTAGGTACCTATGCACCATCAGCCACGCAACCAGTCTCGGACGCTAATGACAGCCTCAGGCAGCAATGCAAATGCAATCAAGAGCCCAAGCCGCTCTTTGGAGAAGCACAAGCCACCCCTGCACAGCCTGGTTGCCTCGCGAGGCTTGCATACCTGGGTAAGTAGGTATACATGTTGATAACCGGGCCACTTATAGCTTGCCACGACGTTCCAAATGTTACCTTATTATCTGCAATTCGATAAAAAAGTTGCCATATCCTTCATCAGCGTCATTTGCACTTTACAGATTACCCAATGCAGGACGATACATCATGCCTCTACCTATTCCGTGCCGTACCTATATATGAGGCTCACAAATCCCTAACACGCGGGTGCCATCGATCTATTCCCCCAAAGCCAAAAGTCACTGGGTCGTTTCTGAATCCCTCGTTTGCATGTTTTCCCCCGCCTCAATCCCCCATACTTTGACGGATAATCATCATGGGAGATGCTCAAGGCGCAGCCAGGTCAGCTAGCCCTTCGTCATCAGTGTCCCATCACGAGGGTCACCATGGTGAAATCGTGCTACCTAGGACATCGCCATTGTCCCTCGCGGCACAACAGGGTGATACATATATGGTGAAGCAGTTACTTGGACACCCTGATGCTGACCTCAACACCGTCGACTGTGACGGGAATACTCCACTTACTTACGCTGCGCGGATTTGCCATTTCGATATTGTAAAGATGTTGGTGAAAGATGATAGACTCGACGCACAAAACTACCAAAAGGCCTTTTTCGCAGCGGCAGCGGCGGCCTGGAGACAGCTTGACAGCGTCCCCGTCCTGGAGTTGCTTCTTGCAACGTCTAATATCGACGTGAATGCAACCGACATGAACGGTTCTACAGCATTGCATCTAGCCACAAAGCAAGGCAATGCGAACGCAGTCGAGTTTCTGCTCAAGACGAATGGGATCGACATCAACAAGAAAGACACATCCGACTCTACAGCACTCGCCATAGCTCTAGCAGAGGACGACCGGGATGTGGTTGGGCTGCTGCTTCCCAGTGCATGGGATGCAAACCTCCAGGACTCAATACAGGAGGCCGCACGCAGCGGACATCACGATCTTCTGGACTCTATGTTAGCCAGTTGCTGTGCTACAGTCAATAATCGTTTAGAGCCGTTGTCATGGGCCGCATTGCGTGGACAACTTGAGGTGTTGCAGATATTGCTAACGAGGGACGGCGCCAATGCAAACGCAATGGATCGCAATGGTCGAACGGCGATCTCATGGGCTGCTCAAGGCGGACGAGCTGATGCCGTGGATTTCTTGCTGGGATGCGGCGCTGACGCAAATCTACCGGATTGCGACGGAAGCACACCGCTCTGGTATGCATTAAGGGGAAACGAGGAGGAAACTGTGAAGAAACTGATACCCCTAGACTCCAGCACACTAGCCAAGCTGGTATGGGAAGACAGACCTGACTTGATCAAGTTCATGATGCGTTTCGGAACGGATCCCGCGCACAAAGACAAATATGGTCGAACTGCCTTGCATGCGGCTGCGGTGTGCGGGCACTTAAACAGTGCGAAGGCGCTTCTGTCCGCGGGAGCGGACGTCAACGCCGTGGACAACTCGGGATTGACGCCACTCCAAACTGCCCTTATCAACAAAGAAGCCGGCGTCGCGCGAGAATTGTTGAAGAACAGGGCAAGTACTGCGGGCATCATGTCGAAGGACTGGCACCGGGTATCTGAAGAGGGGGATGGGAAGTTTGCTCTCTTGTCCGAGGCTTTCAGTGGAGAACGGCACCTTGAATTTCCAGAAGCAATCGACAACTTCTGGGATTTATTCAAAGAATATCCCCAAAGGAAGAACTTTCTGATGTGAGCTATACCGGTCTCCATCTCTTTATACCCTGGTAACCCTAGGACGTCTACTAAAGCAACCCTTTCTAGCCCCCTAGCCGATGGAATGGATGACTCAGTCTGGGCGAGAGTGCCTTTCAAGGTCCCAGAAGAGGAGGAATTAACTGCAAATGGCTTACGAATAATTGAGGCCAATAGCTCTACGAAACCTGATGTATCTATCGCGTTATGGCTTCCTCTTGATCAATTCTCATTGGACCACCTTTCAGAACATCATGCTAGTAGTAGTACCCAGGTGAGTAGAATCATGTGGTTCAGACGAGGAGTCCATGGCACGCGGGCTCAAACGGTGTACCTGAGTACATTGCCGTTTGGCTGCATTCCAGATGATTGCGCAGATTTATTCCGTCTGTTCCTGACACACGCCCATACCCAATGGTTGGAACTGTGTCGCAGAGCCGGGGAGTGTTTGTCCCAGAGGGTGAGCAATGGCCTGATACCATCGCCCCAAGGTTCTCCCACACAGCCGAAGCATCTAATACTAACCATCTTGCACAGCGCGCTGATCAACTAGCGTCCCGGGGCAAAAGCGCCGAGATGATGGATGACCTGGCAAAGGATGCGCAGAAATTGGCCGACCTTCGTCTCAGTCTGTTAAGTCAGATCTCAAGGGCTAGAATGTTTCTGAAACAACCTGAGATGGCACTACTATACAGTTCAGGCAATACTCGAAAGGCCGTGTTGAAGATATTAGCAGACGACTTTGAGACTGGAATCAAGACAAAGTTGGACGAGCTGGATCAGATAGCTCGAGACCTCCTCCAGATTGTAAGTAGTAAGGGGATCCCGCCCCGTCAGAAGATGCATGCTTAACGGGTATAGGAGTTTGCCTGGAGCTCAATCCGCGAGGCGAGAACTGCGACGAAACTAGGGCAGAATGTCATGCTACTCACATATGTGAGCATCTTCTATCTGCCGCTGGGGTTCTGCGCTGTGAGTATATGACCCAATACCTTGGATGGGATGGCCTTGACCTGACATTTACTAGGCACTATGGGCGATTCCAAACATTACGGACATCAGCACAAGATTGCCCTTTATTGTTACAGCGTTTTGTGTCTCTTTGCTTACCCTGCTGGTCACGTTTAACATGGAGAGGATCGCAGCTTGGTTTCAAGAAGGGCACCGATATTGCAGAACCACTACGCCAGGCGATCTACTTGGGAAGCTTTCGACCAATCTACCCAAGAAGGTTCCGAGAAGTATGTTCAAGGCTTCGAGAGCATTCCTTGGGAAGATTTCGCAATGGAAGGAAAAGAAGAAGGTGGAAAACCCAAGCCATCCATAAAGCCATCCATAGGTTTTGATTTTTTTTTATACACCTTGTCTCAACGAAGGTCGTCTTTGATGTTACAATTACCTGTCCAGGGGCTCAACAGTAGGGTCCCAAGCACAAGGACTATACTCGCTCGTCGTCAACTCCTTGACCTCGTCCTCGGTCAACTCAAAATCAAACAAGTCCGCATTCTCCTTGATCCGACTGGGGGTCACGCTCTTCACCAGCGGAACAAGCCCCTTTTGCAAACTCCACCGCAGCAAAACCTGCGCCTCCGTCTTGCCGTACTTCTTCGCCACGGCACCAACCTTGGGATCGCCAAAGCGCTCGCCGCGCACAATCGGGCAATACGCCTGAACAGCGACGTTACGCGCGCGACACCACTGCACGATGTCGTCGCGCGGCAGCCAGGGGTGAATCTCCCACTGGCCGACGGACAGAATCCCGCCCTTGCCAGGCTCGCCGCCGCGCTCGGCCTGCAGCTCCTTAATGTAGGCCTCGAGCTCGTCAAGGTGGTGCACGCCGTAATTGGAGACGCCAATGGAGCGCACCTTGCCGGCCTCGACGGACTCGACGAGGGCCTTCCACGCGCCCTTGCGGTTCTCGGATCCGCCGTAGGGCGAGTGGATGAGCACCAGGTCGAGGTACGGCAGCTGCGTCTCCTGCAGGGCAATGTCGACGAGGTCAAGCGTGTTCTGGTACCCGAGGGGCTTCTCCCGGACGGGGACCTTGGTGGTGAAGAAGACTTCGGAGCGGGGGATGCCGGCGGCGGCGATGCCTGCGGCCGAGGGGCCTTGGTTGCGGTATGCTGAGGCGGAGTCGATCTGGTGATGGATGTGAGTGTGAATTTGTGTTCCTTGTAATGAGAACGAATAGGGGGGAGTGAGCGTACGTGTCTGTAGCCGATTTTCAGGGCTTCTTTGCAGACGTCGGTAGCCACAGATGCAGAGCTGTCAAGGGATCAGAATTGATTGAATTGTCTTTGAACTGGTGTAGCTTTTGTTGATGGCTGTGTGACATACGTTTGGTAGACCTAGTAAGCACCAGTCAGCACCCTGTCGGCAAGTCTAATTGAGAAGCCATCGCGATAAAGTAAGGTAATACTCACTCCAAAGCCGAGCAGGGGCATATGGTAACCCGAGTTGAGCTTGATGGTCGACTGCAACGTGAGTTTCTGCGCCATTTTGCCAAATTTGGAGGACACTTTATTATTTCTTTAAGTTAATGGGACGGATAATGAAGAATGAAGGTGAAAAAGAAAGAGCGCAAGAGTGTCGCAACAGTTAGTACAAGGAAACGTTGCTCAGTCTTTATATGGATGATGTCAACCACGCCATGGAGGGGCTCGAACCGTTCGCCATGAGGGGCAATTTGGAGCTACACAAGGGATGGATGCACCTCAAAAAGCGTCCCACAAACCCGCACAGTACCCGGA
Organism: Trichoderma parareesei; assembly: GCA_001050175.1. Taxonomy (NCBI): domain Eukaryota; kingdom Fungi; phylum Ascomycota; class Sordariomycetes; order Hypocreales; family Hypocreaceae; genus Trichoderma; species Trichoderma parareesei. The sequence continues at coordinate 12,137 of LFMI01000480.1, read as the reverse complement.
GATTATGGGCGTTATCTCGGAGCTGCTGATGTCGAGGCCATGGCTTTTTAACGCCGAGGCGCATAGAACCGAACGGCCAGAGTTGCCAAGCTGTTCAGACTAAGGCAGTTTGCTTTAGGTGTATATGAGTTAAAGAGTGCAAACGGCGATGGCATCTGCCATATGAGGGCCACCATTTGGGATGGAATCACAGCTTCATGCCTAACAAGCCACGCGAATCCATCGCACGCTCATTCATTTTGGTATCCCAGTCTGTCTATTCTAAATCACGTCATCCAACATGTCCACCTGGTCGTCCTCGTCCCGCCTCGGCGGTGTCTGTTCTGCCGCTTCCGCCTCTTCATCCTCATCCAGGTCGTGCATGGGATAGTTCAAAATGGCCGCAATGTCGCCCAGCATCTTGAGCCGCTGCCCGCTCTCGTGATCGCTGCTCAATATCCGTGCATCGCCGCCGTCCCTCATCACCTTGTCCACCAGCGCGACGTACTTTTTCCTTGTCGCGAGATCCTCGCTCCGGAATAGAGAGTTGTTGATCAGCAGCACCCCGGAACCGGGCCCGACTGCGCCGTCGGCAACGGCCTTTTCCACGGCTTTTGTGCCGTACCACGCCCGGCCGTCGTCGAGCTTGAGCAGCTCAAAGAAGCTGTCAATGTACTGCGCCTCCTTGGCGTACTTCATATTCCTCATCTTGGCCAGCACCTCGGGGCTCTTAAGCACTTCGTTTAAGCTGTGAACGTGCCCCGAGTTGGCGTGGACCACCGTTGCCTGCTTAGCGACCGCCGTCAGCACCTTGTCCGACTTGTCGCGGCCCTGCTTTGCAATGTAGTCCTTAAAGTCCTGCGCAACGAATCCGGGGCTCGCCAGTAGCAGCGGCCGTGACTCGGAGAAGTCGGCCGCTCTGAGTAATGACGACAGCGTCTTTTCAAAAAACTTGCGCATGCCGGCGTCCTGGTCCGCCGCCGTATCGCGCTTCTTGGGCACCACGCTCTCGACGCGGGTCTTGACGACGGTGCGGAACTGGGTGATGAGGCAGATGTTGGCGAGGCCCTCCTGCATCACCACGGCGGCCATGGCGCCGTTCTTGTCGTCCGACAGGGCCTCGGCCAGCGCGTTCTTGGCGACGCTGTCCCAGCCGTCGGGCTTGATGATGGTGAAGGAGCGGTTGACCTCGATGTCGAGCGTGTGGTGGGCGCCCATGGCGACGTGCTCGTTCTCGGCGGCGACGACGCCCGAGATGCGCAGGGAGGCGACGGCGGGATCGAAGAAGGTGGACTTGACGCGGATGACGAGGTTGGTGTGGACTCGCTCGGCGTTCGGGACGCCGGTGCCCGGGTTGATGTTGACGACCTTGCGGACGGCGTGCGCGTGGACAAGGTCGCCGGGGACGATGAGGTTGTAGGCATGCCACTGAAGAGATTCGCAGTCAGCTGCCGGTCGCTCAAATGTGTGTCATGCGCTGTGGTGACGCATCGTGGACTGACCATGTCCTCTGGATCCTCTGGCAGCAGCGAGACTTGCTCGTCCTCGAGCTCTTTCGGTATGTGTCGCGACACGAGCTTCATGGTGTCTGTGATGGCGAAAAGCAGTCAAGGTACGAAATGTGTCGCAGAGAGGTCGATTTGAGGTAAATAGATGGGATGCGACAGTTTATATAGCTGTTTGATTTCTGGTTGGTTGTTGTTTGGTTCAAGTCAGTCGAGAGGCTTATCGCCCTGAACTCAAACTGATAAGTTTCTGGACGTCCGGTCGCAAGGCACCGGCCCCATAATGACGTTGTCCACTTGACCTGCTCACTAAACACCACAAGGTCATTGGACACAACAAATGCTAAGAGAGGATAGCATCAGCAGCCATCCTTCACTGCAT
>LFMI01000479.1:14237-24281 GCA_001050175.1 Trichoderma parareesei | reverse complement strand
GGGGGGGGGGGGGGGGGGGGGGGGGGGGGTAGATGAGTTCATAGTCGTGCCACGAACTCACTCCGACGCTAATTGACGTCGCGTTGCCCATGTTGTTGTCTCTGAAAAGTGGTACGGCAAACCGCTCGCGAAGTTGCGGCGTAGAGGTCGGATGGGAATGGCGGTTGCCTGGGACCGAATGAGTCCTACTGGCCAGCAGCCGCAGGCTGGAACTGAGGCCGAGGACCTCCTCGTCCACCGCGGCTGAAGCCGCGTCCCGCACCTCGGGTTCCACGTCCACGACCACGTCCACGGTAGTTCCGATAGCCACCGTCGACGCTTCCTTGGCCAAACGTCTCAATGTTTCTCCGTTGCTCCTCTCCGCGCCACTCGCGTCCACCGGGCTTTTGGCCGTTGTTTTCAGCCCTCTCCTTAGATTCACTAGAAATGTTGTCGAAGAACGACCTTGACTTGTTGTATGCTACCGGAGCGGCGCCATCCTGGGGCTCTGAGCCTTCCTCTGCAGGCGCGGCGGCAGGCTCGTTCGCCGGAGAGCCTGCGCCAGCTTCTTTGACAACTTCTTCCTTGTTGAACTTTGCATTCGACTGAGCAAAGTCAAAGTCCGCATCGGGAACTTCGACCTTGGACGGACGGCCGCCGCGCCCACGGCCACGATTGGCAGTGCTGCCTCTGGTGGCGTTGACGCGCATCTCATTGACCTTGTTAGTCAAGTTATCCATGGCATTGCCGCCGGAGTTGCTCAATTGTGCCATCGCCAGTGCCACAGCTGCTCTAGCCGCACTCGTAGCATCCTGTACGCTGCTTGGTCCTGCGGCCGCAGGCTGGGGAGCAGCTTGAGCCGCCTTCTCCATTGCAAAAGGGGGCTGGAAGGGCTTAGACGTAGGTCCGACAAGAGGGATAACGGGCTGGACACGATTGCCCCTGGGACCAGTGGGAATAGGCCTGGACACATCATTTGCCTTCGCAGCGCCGTTGGCCGGTATTGCTGTGGCAGCTGCCTTGACCTCCTCGGCCGACGGCTTAGAATCGACCGGAGGGGTTGGGGCGTTGGGTGGTTGTCTTGCTGCTTGGGTGTGCGACTTCGGCTCTGTTGGGGGAACTCTGGGCTTGTCTGCACTGGGTCCAATGGGAGGAGGTTTTGACTCCTGAGCCGAAGAGGGCTGTTCGGGTGCGGCCCGCGGGCCTTGAGCGGCGTCGGCACCTGAGGGGCCACCAGGACCCGGAGGAAACGGTGCGTTAGCCCATGGACCGGGACCGCCGGGTCCGGGAGGGAAGCCCTGGCCGGGAGGGAACCAGCCTGGTGGTGGAGGGTACATGTTGCCAAAAGCTGGTCCACCCATCGGGCCGGGACCACCCCGTCCCCAGGATCCTGGAGGTGGAGGGCCACCATAGAAGTTGTTGGGAGGATATGGGGGTTGCTGAAATCCTGGGGCTCCTGGGGGAGCTCCTGGGGGAGCTCCTGGAGGAGGATTCTGTGCTGCTCCTTGTGCTCCGGGGCGAGCTCGGGCCTTTGCAACGAATTGTCAGTACAAATGTCTCGAAAGGTAAGATCTCAAAACACAGTGAAAGGATTCTTTTCCAGATCAGAAGGAAGGCAACGGAAATCTCTACAGGGTTTGCGCATTCAGACGTGACAATAGATTTACATCCGCAATATTTCATCATGGAAGGGTAAGGTGTTGGTGGCAATGAAGGAAGAACGTGACTTACGCCGACAATGGCAGGGTCGTCAGGCATGACAGGGGGCTTGTTCTCCTTGATGGCGGGGTGCTCCTCAATCCGCAAGTCCTTGACATCGCTGCCGCGGAAGACGATGTATTCGTAGACTTGGTCTGATGGAGCTATCTCCTCCTCAGGCTTGCCCCTGCGACCCTCCGTACCGAATGAGCGGACATTCTCGAGAGACACTGTCGACTCGTCCGAGTTGATTTCGTGCAGTGTGCCCACGTAGCTTCACTAGAGGTCAGCGACCGTCTTGGTGAACGATGAGCGGAGATTCTCACCGAATATCGCTCTTGGAGATGAGGGAAATGCGGGATCTGTAGTGTCGCGTGTCAGCCAAAGGGCACAAGCCACTGAGCTAAGAGTCGATTCGCATACCCAAGGAATTCAGACATGGCGGGGGCCGTGAGGCCACGTCAACGACGTAGCGAGCGGCGACTAGATAATTCCGAAGTAGAAGGATAAAAGTGCGTCTATGCACCAAAAGTAAAGAAAGTACAAAGAAAGTAACGAATAGAAGGAGTATGAGGGGAAATCGTTGGGGAATGGAGAGGGTGGAGGATGCGGAGGGAGGCGATGGACGTGGTTTGTGCGAGGAAGAAAGTTTTGTGAGGCTAATAATAAAGGTTGGACGAAAAGCCTGAGAGCTCTGTGAGGAACCCTCTCACGTAAGCGGCCGCGTCAACCTCGGCATCATTCTGGGATAAGCTCGGAAGTGGGAAGACGGCGGCTTACCCCACAATCTGGTCATCCGCTCCAAGGTTTGTACCTGATCTGCTGATGTCGCTCCATTTTGAGGCTTGGGAGGCCGACAAGCTAGGGTAAGGTAAAGTATTATTACAACAGTTCGATATCGGACGGCTGCTCTTGGGGAGTCATCGAAGATACTTAGCACGCTTCTATTGGATCTGTATAGGATAAAGGAAAGAAAACACAAAACAGATAAACAAATGTATCTCGACAGTGCATGCTTCGAATAAAAGGGCCCACGACTAAGACGATGTGCCTTCCTCTAGCCGAACGGACAGAATTATGGCCCTGTTGTCATTGCTAGTGATATATGTGCGTCTGTATGGTGCAGAAAAGCAAACGAATCAAGCACACGAAAAGTCCAGTGTTCCAACTCCGAGTCGCCGACAAAACTCCAAACGAAATCCCCACGTTTATCGAAACTTGCTGAAAATCACAGCAATGATCAAGAGCACCAAGATGGTGATGATGGAAATCGTAATCACTCGGTTTGTTGCCATGCTGTTCACCATCAATATCCTGTGCCTTGAAATTGCCGGTCATGGATTACATTACCTCCGAGCCATCCCCCTCAACGTCTTGACACTACGGTCGACATAACCCTCACTGTCCAAAAGAGTATCGTGCGTATGGCGAATAACCTCGCCCTGCCTATGCAAATCGGCCAACGTCTCCGCTCCGATAGCCTCGGTCTCGTGGGCAAGCCTCTGGCTGGAGAGCAGCCTCTGTGTGCTCCGATCGAGCCTTTCAGTTCCCGAAAGCAACTGCTGTCGTTGTTCCAGGTTGATGTCCGTCGACCCGGATGGCTCGTCAGTGTAGCGTGAGCCAAATAGGGCGGCTCGATTGGACGAGAGGCTCGTCAACTTCCGGCGGCTGGTATCGATATCGGACTCGTAGTTGCGGAAGCGCTGGTTAACTTTCGCTCGCGCAGATGTCGGGATGTTCTGTTTCTCGAGGCGCATTTGGCCAAGCTGTGTTTCCAATCAACCGTTAGCCTTGGCTCTGCAGGTATGCAAGGGCAGCAGTACCAGTTCATCTGCCTCCTCTAAGGCGCGCTCAGCCTGGCTGACGGCAGCCTTGCGCGGCTCGCCCGTCAGTTCAGGAATCTGGTCCAACTTTTGCGCCAAGTCGGCCTGCACGAGCTTGAGTTCCGCCTCATACGAGCTGAAAAGCTCGGAGCCAGCATCTGTATCGAGAGGGTTCGCCATCTTGGCTGTCGGGATTTAGGAGTGAGGGGGGGGATAAGGAGTGCAGCTACAATCTGCTGTCAAATATGGTGTCGCTTTAGATGCTCAAAAGGGGAGTTCGGGTGATGGTTTCGATGGTTTGCGAAAGGGCTCGATGCGTTTCTCCGGCGATGTTAGAAATGGCCGCCGAGGAGCGCCGTCATCGTACGTATGCAAAGACGACGCTGGACAGGGTGGTTGGCCAAGAGGAGGGGGTACCGCCCTGTCGTGGGCACTGAAGTATCTGGCCCGCGCAAGGCCCGCGACAGGTTACTTTCTCATTGTTCCTCTACAAGTATCCATCTGCTTTCTGCGCCTGTGCAACACGTGCGGAGGATAAAGAGAGCGGCTAAAGTCTGGCAAGTGACCGGCGATATCTTAGGTAAGCGGTACATGGTCCGTGCTTTTTTCTTGGCCGATATTATCTCAAAGCAGCGGGCAGAGATTTTAATTTTTCTTTCTTTTCTTCCATAAAGTTGATTCACCCCAGCTTCGAAGAATATACAGGCTAAGCGTCCAGACTTTGTCGATGGCGCACAGTTGAGATGCTGGGCAGATTGATGCAGGTTTTCCTACACGGCGCTTCTAAGAATTGGTGACTCGTTTCCCACGTTTGCCGATCCCGTTGAGTGCTCGACATGCCGAGGCCTGATTGTGGTCTCTTGAAGCTCTTTGAGTCAGCAGTGCTTCGTATTACGACGTAAACTTGGTGTTAGTTCTCCTAGCCCCAGGCGCTTCTATAGGAGCAGGCAGCAAGCCCTGGAGGCGGTGACCGATTCCTGGCGACGATGAAACCGCCGGGCATCCGCTCATGCCATTTGCCTCGCTCTCGAAGCATGTGATAATGGAGGTGAGGGTGTGAAAAATATTCATGCTCCACTGAGGAATCTCCACGTCGAGGCGTGCAACTCATCAGGCCACGGTTCTAAGCCGAGTTGGTGATGGGCAAATGCGTGCGTTATCGCATCCTGGGCAGCACTCACATGTAAGAACATGCCTTTCATGCAGCACCGGTTCGCTGTCGAGACCAACCACTCGTCCTGCTAAGACCACTCCGTCATGGTGTTCATTTCAGCTGCAGTCGGTCTGCCAATGATGTCTCGTGGCTGGTGAGGATGTGCCGCTTTCGTTGGCTACCAGTCCTGCAGGTATAGATACGCAGCGTCCCCTACAGCCTGTGTACGTATTACATGATAATGCATGAACTCTGTCAGCAGCCTAGACTTGACGCCCTCCCATGATATGTATGTATCAGCGATAGTATCAACTTCAAGATCCATGGAATTCTTGACGCACCGACATGCCCTTGCAGTATGAAAGCGTCCCTCCTCCAGCCACTGTGGCGCTAGCTCAGCCGCTTGCAGACGTTGAAAAGTGCTCAAATCGCTGTCTTGACATGGCCGAGACAGGCAGCGGCCCCTGGCAGCCGTGAAAGGAGTACATAAGGCAAGACTCTCCTGGCTGGGAAAATCCCCGAAGCTGTTCCTGTGGTGATCCGATCCCTTGCTGTCGGCGCGCATCGCCGAAGACGCACACCCTATTCCGTGCTCCGTACCTGGCCTATACCTGGCCCTGCCCTGCCGTGCCCGACTCCGTCCTCGTACATAACGCGTACATGAGAGGTGCTCCATACGTGCGTCTGATGTACATGTACTGCATGCACTCGTCGAGATCGCTGCATGCGCTTCAAGTGACGACTGGTACGAGCTGCACTGCCGCTGCTTGCACAGTACCCTGAGCACCCTGAGCACCCTGAGCCTCCCTGAGCACCCTGAGAGGTACCCTGCCTGCCTGTAACAATCAAAAGATGCCCCTGCGAGCAGAACCGCGGCATGTGTGAGTTGTTTGATTCTCCTGCGTCTCTCTATACCTACCTTATCTCCCGCGAGCCCGTCGAATCAGGGCGGCGACACTTATGCACAACTCCCATGGGTGGCGCCGACAGCTTCGCCCCCCCTTGTCCCAGCCATTTGCTCGATGTCGGACCTTTTGACATGTGCAAGTCGCTTCTCCGGGCTCTCGGTTTCCTTGTTGCCTTTTCTATGGGCCGCTGAGGCCTTCCCCGACTCCCAAGTTCCCTCTCGTGTCCCTCACCATCTCCTGGCCCGACGAAAGCAACCACCGCTCCCATGAGCCTCTCCATTGACAGATTTACCAGGAAGAAGGTGGCCATCGTCGGCAGCGGCTGCTCGGGCATTGCCGCGCTCTGGGCCCTCAACCGGACGTATCACGATGTCTACCTTTACGAGGCTGCAGACCGCTTGGGCGGCCACACCAACACGGTGCAGTGGAAGGCTGGCAAGTACACGACGGCCGTGGACACTGGTTTCATCCTGCTGAACTCGGCGACATATCGTGAGTTGGTCTGAGACGTGCGTTGTGTATGACTACAAGTGACTCACCTCAGCATCCAGCAAACTTCTTGAACTTCCTTGGCAGGATTGGCGTCCCGACTGAACCTACGGAGTTGACGTTGAGCGTGTCACGAGACCAGGGACTATTCGAATGGGCCAGCACAAGCCTCAGTACCATCTTCAGCCAAAAGAGGAACCTGTTCTCCCCAAGGATGTGGAGGACGCTGTTTGACATTGTCCGCTTCAGCCAGTTTGCGCTGGATCTGCTGATCGATGACGATGATTATGAGCCTCGATATGGCGGGGAGCACATGATGAACCACATCAACAAGACGCTGACGATTGGCCAATACTTGGAGCGCGAGGGGTACTCGGACGGCTTCCGAGATGATTACTTGATTCCGCTGACAGCTGCGATCTGGAGCACCAGCCCCGACAAGTGCGCCTTGGAGTTTCCCGCTACAACGCTCGTCCGATTTCTGTAAGTCAAGGCTCCTTGCAACCATCTTTGAGGACATCTTAGACCAACGCTTTACGTAGGTGGAATCATCATCTTCTATCGCCTCTCGCCCCACAGCCACAGTGGTTGACGCTCAAGAATGGTGCTCGCTCCTACATCGACGCCGTCATGAAGGGCTTTCCTCCCAATCACCTGTTTCTCAAGACTCCGGTCAGAAACGTCTCAAACGATAACATCGGCAGAGTCTTGCTGCATCTCGAAAACGGCAAGACGGAGGCTTACGACCACGTCATTCTTGCAACCCACGGCGACCAGGCGCTGTCCATCCTCGGCGCCTCTGCCACCGAACAGGAGCGTTCGATACTTTCCTGCTTCCAGACATCACAGAACGAAGCCGTGTTGCACTCGGATGTGTCGCTGATGCCGAGGAACAAGAGGGCATGGTCGAGCTGGAACTTTCTGACAATGTCTTCACCTTCAACGCAAAAGGCCAACTTGGACAACGTCTGTCTGACATACAATATGAACAACCTGCAACGCATTCCAAGGAATCCCTTTGGCGATGTTCTGGTCACGCTGAACCCAATCCACCGCCCTGCCCCGTCCAAGACTCAAGGGAGGTATTTCTACACTCATCCCCTCAATACCCCGTCCTCTGTGCGCGCTCAGAGAATGTTGCGCTACATACAGAACAGGAGGGGAATCAGCTATGTCGGGGCGTGGACGGGGTATGGGTTCCACGAAGACGGATTCACCAGTGGACTGCAAGTGGCTCAGGATCACCTAGGTGCTAAGCTCCCCTTTGAGTTCCGAGACTCGACCTATAGCAGAGGTAGGGTCCCAAGGCTGGGTCTCTTGGATCACCTGCTGCGGCTCTTCATCCTGGCATTCCAGGTGTTTGTCATCCAGATGCTGGAGAGACTGGCGCAACTGGCGCGGTCTGGGAGGCAGAGAGTGATGCAGCCGTTTCGCAATGGCTTCAAGAAGAAGCAACCGCGCAAGAAATTGGCTTGAAGGCATCTTCACATTAAGCATCAATGATTGCATTTGTCTTGTTATCATTTTGTTTTCTTCTTTCCATTATTGTTTGGGAGCACTACCATAGCGCATGGAGCAAACCCGAGCTTGCATGACGACATGATCCAAGAGATGCTGCGATTGCAAGCCTGTTTATGGCACTGTTTAAGGACAACAGCATTATCAGAAGCATCAAGGCTGAGGCCAGAATATAGGGCACATAGAACAAAAAATAAGCGAGAGAATGGTTATCCTGTCGAATTGATGTCTGTGGTAGTAGTAGGTGGCTGGACATCCCATCTCAAGTACTAATTCTTTTCAAAACCACAAGATGCACCACCAACGTTCCCACATGATAGCCTCAATGGATCAATCGATCCGTCTATGACCCATCTCTCAAAAATGCATCACAGAGAATCAAGGCAAGCCGGTGAAAGTGCCATAGGTCTAATATCGCCAGAGCCGAGCTTTGACTTCCGCGCCGAACCGCTGCCCCACCATTCGCGATGTCATGCCACTGAGGATCGGCTGGATGACAGAAGCTGGCGCTAGCTCCGAATCGAGACAAAACCATCTTCAAGCTCTATTCGAACCGCTTTCTCTTCCGTATCGCGACAACAGCAAACATGAATAACGCACTGCGCCTCGTGCGCAACGCCCCTTCACGGACGACGCCTTCTTCCTCATCGCAATGGGCCTGCTTCTTCTGCCAGAACACACGCCCTCGGACGAGCAGCAGCCGGCCCAATTTCGCCGAGTTGAGGCGCAAATTCTCGAGCTCGCGGCCTCGGCGAGAGCAGCAGCAGACGCAGACGCAACACCAAGCACAGCAGAATGCCACCTATGCGCCGTCCATGGACAGGGTGCGGGAGCAGTATAGTAGGAGGAACAAGACGATAGCGTATGATGGCTTCTTCCGGACGGCAATTTCGAGAACATTAGGCTCATGGCTTTTTTTTGTGCAGCTACTACACCCTCAGTATCATCATGGGCACGCTCGCCCTGTCCTACGGCTCAGTGCCTTTCTACAAGATGGTGCGCCTAAAATGCACAGATCCCAGGAGAAGTCCTTGGCCCAGAGAGAACTGACCAGGGCCTACAGATCTGCCAAACCACCGGCTGGGGTGGCCAGCCCATCCGAGCCTACGGCCAGTCCGGCGAGAACCAAGACATCTCGAGCCGCCTCGTCCCCGTCACGTCCGCGAACAGAATCAAGGTCACCTTCAACGCCGCCGTGTCCGACATCCTCCCCTGGAAGTTCGTCCCCCAGCAGCGCGAGGTCCGGGTACTCCCCGGCGAGACCGCCCTGGCCTTTTACAAGGCGACGAACATGGGCGACCAGGACATCATTGGCGTGGCAACGTACAGCGTGACGCCTGCCCAGTGCGCCCCCTATTTCAGCAAGATCCAGTGCTTCTGCTTCGAGGAGCAGAGGTTGAATGCCGGCGAGACGGTGGACATGCCGGTTTTCTTCTACTTGGATCCCGACTTGTTGAATGATATTAACATGAAGGGCATTGAGACCGTGACGCTCAACTATACATTTTTTAGTACGATTATGCCCTATATATCGTTGCGACGGCTGCTGGGTCAGTCAATGGCTAACTGGAAAGTAGAAGCGCGATACGACAACAATGGCAGATTCATGCCTCCTGCTACTCAGTCATGAGCAGTCAGGACAGCCTGCACAATGCAACCAAGCGTGGGTGTTGCGGTCTTTGTACGATATCATAGACGAACGACCAGGATCATTGGGCGATCTTTTGTACATCATGTCCCCAAGGGAGACTCCCAAGGGAGAAAGGGGGGTTTGACCAGGATACGGAGTATATAGACGGGAATTGCGCTTCCAAAAGACGTATCCCATCCGTCAAAGCTGGGGTAGGGGCGCAAAATGGAAAATTCAGCTCTTCATCACACCGTCCGGTTTTCCGCTGCATGTCCTGAGCGTTCCTCCGCCTCTATGTACAAGTAAGTTCAGTACTCGTACCTGTCTTGCTGTCCCTCTGTGGTCATCACGGTCCACATCAATACAAGCCGGTAATACCTTAGTGATTACTTAAGCAACGTCTTTTCTCGTCAAGCAAGACATTAGGTAAGCGCCTGAGCTTTGCTTCTCTTCAAACTTGCCAAAAGCGGGAAACAGAAAAGATAGGGCAGGAAAGATCACGTGGCTCCAACTCCACTCACCAAAAAAAAGTGCGCCCACAACCGAAAGTTTCAACGACAATTTGTCTGCTTTTGGAATCTCTTCTCTTTTCTTCCTTTCCTCTCATCAACCCCAACGCCCTCCACGACACCAGGATTTCCCTCGTCGCCTCCCCCCAAACCGTCAAGATGGTCAAGCTGAACAAGAGTGAGTCCCATCGCTCACCTTGCTCATGGAGCAATTGAGCAATTTGTGTATTAATTGTCGTGAAAATTACAGACCTCTCCTCCTCCCGGAGCAAGAGCCGTGCCGCTCACTTCAAGGCCGGCTCCGGCCAGCGCCGTGTCATCATGAGCGCTCCCCTTA
>LFMI01000479.1:0-14170 GCA_001050175.1 Trichoderma parareesei | reverse complement strand
AAAAAAAAAAAGGGACAAAAAAAACTTACAAGTCTCCGCCTTGACAGGTTCGCAGCATCCCCATCCGCAAGGACGACGAGGTCACCATCGTCCGTGGCTCCAACAAGGGTCGTGAGGGCAAGGTCACCTCCGTCTACCGCCTCAAGTACGTGATCCACGTCGAGCGCGTCACCCGCGACAAGGCCAGCGGCCAGAGCGTCCCCCTGGGCATCCACCCCTCCAACGTCGTTATCACCAAGCTCAAGCTCGACAAGGACCGCGAGAGCATCCTGGCCCGCTCCAAGGTCGGCCGTGAGCTCCGCGTCCCCAACAAGATCTCTGCTTAAATTTTTTTCTGATTTAAGCGGATGATTCTGGGAGCATAAAAACTGGTTGAGATGAGGAGATGAATACTTTTTTTTCACACGAAACACACTCAACACAGGGGGTTTCTTCCCCCCCATGTGATGCATTCCACGGCAACAATGATACGGGGCAAGGAAATGGGCACATTAGGTATATTCCGGCGTTTTTTAGCGATACCCCGAGGCCACACCACTTTTTCACCTGCAGGTCGCGCGGCATTTCTTCTCAAGCAGGGTAGATCGAACCAAATCGAGAATTTTACAATTCTCAATGGCCGTTTCACCAACTTTGTCGTTGTGTGAAATGCTCCATGGGAGGTGTTTCCCGAAGCCTTGGCTCCCTGCCCCACAAACTTCTTTGCTCTCGACTCAGTGAGACCCTCATGTCATACTCGATCTATCTTGTCGAGGGGCTGCGGCTCACAATGCGCCCAGTCTATGTAAACTGGCCTCACTCTCTCTCACTCATTACGAAGCAGAGGAGGCCACAAGCCAGGTAGGTCTTGTGCTCGCTTCTCTTTGTCTTCTCGTAGTTTCGTGAGGTTTTTCCTATCCCGCTAGATAATCTCCGCGTCAACCAACAATACTCATGGTTTTCGAGGTATACGACTGGCGGAGAGCAAACCCGACTTAGCTTCATTACCACGAAGCTCTGCCGCTCGCCCGAAGATTTTCATCTTGCCTTTGCTGTAACGAAGCTGGAAATTTGATGGTGAGGAACATGATACTGTCCACTAGATATGGCCTTTGGCTCTTCTGACCTTTGGCCCGTAGATGCGCATTGTAAGGACAGCATCAGTGTCTACCTGGCCCAGGGGGGGTTCCCAGCACTCGATCGTCCTCCCATACTTTCCACTACCTACCTACCTACCTACTCTTCATCTGCCCACCTACCTTGTGGAGCAGACATCGTTAGAAACCAGCAAAGGTCAATTCATGTAAGCACCGAGCTCTGTTCCAGCCTCGGAACGTATGGCATCAGATACCCAACATACCCACCCAGCTTGCTACGCACAAGGCACTCTGATTATACGATTCCACGGCCCCTTCGCCAACCGGAGTCTTTCAGTTCCTACATTTTATCTTTTCATTAATCTAACAAATCTCAACGTACATCTATAATACAATCGAACTCTAACAATAAGTGACGCGCCTTGAGTCTGTTAGAAAGCAATGATTGGCCGCCCTTTGGCACCAGGCAAATGGTGAGGTTGACATGATGCTGTCCTCAGATTATTCGTCAAGCGAACGACGTAGAGACAGAGCTGAAAGGAAAAATAGAGCCGAAATCAAGTAGCCGGCCGTGATAGCTATTCATACAATCCATAAGTGTGCCTGCAATAAGAGATGATTCGATTGAACCTTCATGGGGCTGCTCTTTTTGCAGAAATACAGCCTTTGATGCTCCTGAGCTAGAGGACCTGTGGCCGCCTCTTCGATCCTTGAACGCCTGGAGGTCGGTTTTCAATCTGTCTCTCTGCCACGGGGCCAGCCGAGCCACTGTCGTTGGGCGTGCCCGACTTGCTTGCCTGCTCTCGAGGAGAAGAGCTGATATTGGTCGCAGTGGGTGCGAGAGACGCAGTCGCGTGGCCGCTGTAGTGAGGCAGAACGCCCTGAGCTGTCGTAGACGAGATCATTCCAGGAACCGCGTTGCTGCTGGACGTGCCGCGCTTCATCATGTCGTGCCAGATTCCGCTGCGAGGTCTCTGTCTATGAATCACCATGTTAGTTTCAAGTCCAATTGTGGTGAACAAAATTCGACCTACCGAGTCTGCCGCAAAGAGTTGCGACCTTTGAATACAATACTCTTGTCGTCGTTTTCGTCCGGGCTGTCACTCTCAGATGGAGCATTGGGAATGGTCGCGGTAGCGACTGAGTGACGGTTCTTGTCGATGCCACCCTTTCCGGAATCTTGAGGGGCAACGTGAACGGCCAAAGCGTCAACGCCATTGCTGGACGCGCCAGATTGCTGAGATGGATCCGACTCGACCGAGATGCCCACGCCGCCTCGCCTGTACTGATGCTGACGTCGAGAGGACTGGAAGGGGTCAACGCCAGTGTTGGCATTCTTGCCACCAATGTCAATTTCGGGGGCCAGGAAGTCGGGCTCATCATGGTGTGTCAATTCATTCCTGGCACTGATAACCGCGGAAGGTGGATAAAAGTCCTTGCCATCAAATCTAGGCAGACCCTTCGGGAGGTCGTGTGGAGAGTTTCCCCAGTACAAGTGTCGAGCTCGGCGCTCCTCATCAGTCAATTCTCGAGGATAAATGTAACCACTAGACCGAGCCTTCTCAGCGCTCAAGCCGGCGCGAAGTTGTCCAACAAGATAAGGCTTGTTAGAAACGTCCTGTTCGTGAACGGACGCTACAGAGAAAGCCAGCCTGTCGCGAGTAGCGTGACCGCCTACAGCACGAGGCTGGAATGGGGGTGCAAGTGCTGCGGTGACAGGCAAGGTAGACGACCTCTTGTTGGCACCAGAAGTCTCAGAGATGCTCAGCGTCTGGATGGTCGAGGCAAGCTGAACCGCCTTGTTCTCGTGAGTAGAGTTCAAAGTGCTGTGCTGAGGATTCAGTTTCTGCTTATCAGCCCGCACATTGAAGGACTCTTCCTGCAGGCTAGAGGCACTTTCGACGCTGTTCTCTGGCTTTGCGCTGCTGGGTTGGGGGGACTTTGATCGTTCTTCATCTGCAGATACCGATTCACTCGTGCCTTCCTTGGCTTGATCTTTCGGGAGATTTCTTTGCTCATTGGCCACTTGTTCGGCCTCGACCTTTTCAAAGTGCTCAATCGAATTGCGCAACGACTGTGCATGAAGCTCCATGGTTCGTTCATCAATCTGATGCTTGTTGTACTGAAGCTGGTCTTCAGCCCATCTGAGGGAAGCACGAAGAACCGAGAGCTGCTTCTTGGTGATCTGGCTGGCTCGGATAGAGGAGTGGTGCTGTCCAGGAACTGGCGCAAGGCCTGGCACCATAGGGAATGCCATAGGAGGCGGCATGGCCATTGCTTGGTGCTGTGGCATCTGCGGCGTCTGCCCATTGCTCTGGGCCACAGGAGCCATGACATGGTTGGGAACGAATCTGTGCCCAGCAGCCATAGGCGACATCATCGGGGGACCCAAGAATCCAGGATGGGGCCCCATGGCAAAGTGATGAAGGGCGCCAGGCGGGACCATCCACTGTGCATTGTGGACGACAGGCCGAGCAGCATCACCATTCTCAGCAGGGGAAGCCCGAGTGGGGGTGGCATTCTGTGATGCAGCCGCCTCACTTTGCTTGTCGTTCGCCGCTGGGTTTTGATTTGGAGGCTGCATTGCCACCAGACCTGGGACATGGCCCATCATATGAGGAGCAGGAGCCATTCCCATGGGTGCTCCCATGGGTGCTCCCATGTTGAACCCCATCGGCCACATGAATGGATATGGTCCAGCTGCAGCTGGCACGCCCGCCATAGCAGGCATCGGGGGCATCGCATGCATTCCAGGCATTCCAGGCATTCCATGCATGGCAGGAATCATGCCCGGTGCAAAGCCTGGGATCATAGCGTGATGCGGAAAGAAGCCGATGGGCTGTGGCAGAGCAAACTGGCCTTGCTGGAGAACCTCCCGGTTTGGTGGGCGGTTGGCGTTGTTTTCGGTTGCTTCCCCCGCGGGTTTGTCCTTCGGCCACCTGGTGGTGGGCGAGGGGGAGCCGCGTGTGTTGGGCACGATGCGGCCTCCGGCAGTCACTCGGACATGGGTAGGCGACACGACTGCTCGATAGAATCGTTGGAAGCCTTCGTCCTTCTGGGCAGCAAGGCCAGTCGGAGCAGACATGGGCTGGGCGCCAACAGGTTCCGGGTCGTTGCGGCCACGATATCTCCACTCGGCCTCGGTACCATCCAGCTGCCTAGCTGCTTCACCACGGCGTGGAGATGTATTGTCCGAGTCCGGAGGCATGTCGGTAGGCTCCTCTATGATTCGTGCAAGGGAGCTTTCGAGGGGCATTCGTAGAACTTCACCTAGAGTAGCGGGTCAGCAAACAGAAATGACACACTTTGTAGAGCTTGAGGAGCTCACCTAGGTCTTGATCTTGGCAAAGCTTTTCTTGGAGCTGATCGTACAGTTGCTTCTTCACAGAAGTGTTTTTGAGCTGGAGGAGTTCGTGGGGCCTGTATGTCCTCGGTGCCATTGCGAACTCGACGACGGCAGCAATAGTTGAACTGGCTGTTCCTCCTCGGATGAATAGGAGAAACAAAGTCAAAGAGCAGTGTAAAACACTGACCAAAAGCGGTTGTGCGTGTATGAAGGTGAGGCAAGCGTGATTGCAACTGGAATCTGGTTTCGTCAGAACTCTGCGAAATCAAAAAAAAAAATGGGGAGTGAGCCGACTGCTTGTAGGATATCAACTCTGGTAGGGGAACTCTCATCAGCAGCAGACGCTTCGATATGGGATAGCAGAGCGTGATGTTGTGGCTGATGTGCTACCAGCCGACACAACGACGAGCTCAGCAGGAGTAGATGACTGCCTGAACGTTGGAAGTGTAGGTGGTTCGTGAAGCAGGTCAACGAAGCTCTGTGGGGAGCGGCCGCAGTCGGCATAAAGGCATTGTGTGGAAATCAGGTGAGGGTAGAGGAGAGGGAGATTCGAACGCGTCGTCAGAAGATGTCAAAAGGGACTTACCAGACAGCTACCAAGCGAGCAACAAGAGGTCTGTATGCATACAAAGCCTTGAATCAGGCTTCCAACAGGGGACTATCGAAGACAGCAGACTCGAGAGGGCAACAGATAGGGCGGGCGTTGAGGTAGGCTGACGATCGAGAGAGAGTAGCTTGAGGCCGTGACAAGACGTGAAGAGCCGCAAAGAAGCAGATCGAGCATGCAAAGAGCACCGACGAGCTGCCTTACTCAGGTGGGTAGCACCGTACCTTCTACGGGAGTTGATAAGGTTAGCGAGAGCGAGGAGGTGCGGAGCGAAAGGAGCGATAAGACACGAGGGAAAGAGGTATGCAGGGACTTACCAGCGAGCTTCACGATGGAGAAGCTGCAAGGTCCAAACTTGGAAGCCGCAAGCAGAGGCTCGAGAGAACGTAGGGCAGGTACGAACCAAAACCAGTGTCTAGGTCGGGGCCAAAATGCAGGACCAAAATGCAGGTGACGTCGAGCACCTGAAGCTGGGGTGATCAGCCTCTCTACCTACCCAAGGGAGGCAAGGCTGGTCGATGGGCTTTTGCAGTTGGATCTACGGCGAGTCCTTGCCAGAACGCCTTGGCGATGCTGAGCTGCTGCAGTCACAGACCCCTCAAGAGGATGTGCGGCTGCAGGCAGGAGCCAGCAAATGGCAAGAGGGCGACGGCGAGGCACTGACGATGAGTGTCTGCAAACCAAGAGAGATGGGATCTCTAGTCAGGCGTGATGCCTCAACTGGATACTCTGGATCAGGGGCTGCAGATGAGCTTTGGCTGGAGGTTGACGAGTGCGAGGGATGTGTGTGTGTTTGTATGTTTGTGTGTTTGTTTGATGGAGTCTGTAAAGTGATTTGGGTTGCAGTGGCAGTGGTAAAGAAGTTGAGAGTTGGGTGAGAGGGTGCACTTCAAAAAACCTTCAAGGTTCTGGAGCTGGGGGGGGAGACTCTGCTTTGTGTGGGCCATAGAGCTTGTGGTAGGAGAAAGCTGGAGGGAAAAGGCCCTGGTTGCCATGGCACCGCACGCAATAGGGCTCAGGGAGATGGCACCTTGCTGGCCATTCTGATAAGCAAAGCCATCCTACTTGCTGAGGAGGAGTGCCAGAAGGGCTGCCAGACGCGTGCCGGCTGGGCAGACCTGCAACCCCCCCAAGCACACGATGGCTAGTGAGCTCAGTGCTTGCAGAGAGCCCTATAGGGATGCAGGGCATGATGTGATAGGGGGATGAGGTAGCCGAGTCTGTACGGGTCTGTTAAAGCATTCCACCTGAGCTCACTGCCTCCTGATGAGACTTGATCAATTCATGATATACCGCTTCAGCGCACGTGAGAGAGTGATGCCTCGATGTACTGCCGGCATGAAGTCTGAGGCATAACTGACTGCAACGTCGGAGGAAAATGACTGACAGCTGAGAAAGTTTGTGAAGACTGTCTGACAAGACAGTAGCATCATGTTTCATGACTATATTGTCCTTGGGTAGCTCGGATTGAGCAAGTTATGCAGCCCCATAAAGTGAGATGCACTCCTATGCTCTTCCACTATAAGGTGCGTCTGTAAAGAGATGTTAGCAACTGAATATGCAGTAAGAGGAATTCTTAAAGATGAATTTGTGAAGAATGATATGTCTTTACCTATTTGCTCTCTTCTTTTGCAGCATATGGCTCGGTAGGTCAGAAGTTGGAAGCCCTCCAGTCTTGCCAATCCGCAAAGTTGCGACAATAGGAAGCCTTGTGTTGCACAATAGAATGACAACATGACACTCGGCAGGGCCTGGCGCCTACCATGCACCCATAGCAATTGACGATACTCATGATGGCCCAAATGGCATTGGCATAGCTGGAGCCACCCATCGCTGGGATGACTCCCACTGAATGTGCCATCACAACTCTCGTGCATGGTCATACATGAATCATCGCTTTGGACATATCGCCCATCATAGAAGTGCAAATCTTCTGGTAATAATTTGTATTGTTTCGAATTAGCAGAGAACTGGCTAGGGAGAAGGTAACATGGATAGGTAGGTAGGGGGTGATGTGGTCTGTTTGTCATGATCGAGGCCGGAGGAGATGGCAAACCTGGAGCAGGGCGAAACTACAGGATCCGGTGTTATTGTCCCGCAAGGTACGCTCGGAAGATATCGAAGAGGTGATGGACCATCACACCATGTCGCTCCGGACTATAGTCCCATTCGGAAATCAACTTTTTCCATTTTCGAGCGGCATATGTCGTGCTATACTTTATACGATGAACCTCGCCCCTGATGGTAGCAGCAGTTCCGAACCCCAGAATGAGCATCATGATCTATACAAGCCATTAACGTCGGGAACACAAGGTACTCCTCGCCTCAGTCAAGCCCAGCGAGGATCAAAACCCCGACTCTGGCTCTGAGCTGTATCAGGCCGCCGTCGAAGGCACCCTGTTCGTCAGCAGATGGAGACATGATACGTACCACTTGAAGAATGTGATCCCATCAGTTGCTGTAGCGTCAACCTTGACGCACCAACACCACCACAGTGTTGAAGGACAAGAGAAGTCTATTTTCACGGAAGATTCTAAGACGATTGTGCTGCGGCTTGTAGAGAAAAAGATGCGGACTGCAGATGTGGACGAGAGCTGAATTTTTCTTCATGAAGCAAACGCCCAAAACTCCAAAAAAGTGGATATCACGCATTCTCGGTCCACAGCCCTCGTGGCTTTTGGTGTTTAGGCAGCCCTCGGCTCGTCAATGCGGACGCTATAACATGCGACAATTGAATTTGTTTAGCGAAGCTGGCTCAGGCGAGGCGTGAGAAGTGAGCTCGGGCGAAGCCATACGCATTTTTGAGCTTCAACGGGGGAGCTGTGTTGGGCATGTCGGCATCAGAGGGCTGACAAGAGAAGCAGGATAGCTCCAACCAGGCAACCCAAGCTAGACATGAGGAATGTCGCACATTCTGCGTCGTTCATGGATGTCCTTCCAAACATGTATTCCCATCTGTGAATGAATAGGATACCTGACTTCAACGGTAGTTGACATTTGGAGGGAGAACACCAGGTCAGGAGGTGGAGGTGACATCACAGAAGTGACCTCTGAGACTTGCACATACCCTAGACCCAGCACATATATGCGGTCGGTACTTAGGAACAGTCCGCGTCGACTCAGCAATTCGAAACCCCCGGGATGTAATGATTGAAGAATCACATGCCAATGGAAGTACGGAAAGCGTGCGCTAATTCTTGTCCTCACGGGAAAGATGAGCCAGGCAGGTGGGTTCAGCTTTTTGAGGGAAATCGTAAGGAATATTCATACATGCAAACCGGAGTCCTGAACGAGGGGTTGAAGATACCGTGACCTCGACTCAACTGTACACTTACAGGTAGGTATGTCAGACTGCCTCTTCTTTCTAACGGAGATGATGCTATGCCTGACATCTACAAAGATGCCCATCAAGTCTCTCTATTCCTGCTTCTCGGTCCAAAGGCAGTCCGCCCCTTGCAACAAGGGCATCGCCACAATGCCCGTTGCTTTACCAGTTTAGGTGACGAGCTAGCATATGATAGGCTCTACATAGTCTCTCACAAACGAACCTCTCCACCCAAAGGACAGATGGACCAGAAACTGACGAAGCTTACCCCGCTGTCTGTCACGAGCTATTATTACTGTAGTTCTTGCAATAAACACTGGGGAGGGGGGGTGGGGGGGGACTGGTGAAGCTACATGTATATGCCCGGGTTCCGCGTGGAGCCGCTGACATCAAGAGCTTCCTCGGCAAGCCGGGAGAGGGAGCAGGACGGCTCCTACGGCCCGCGGCTGAGCTGGATTGACTGGCTTCTGGTATCGGCGGAGCTAGAGATGCTTGAAGCTGGAATTGGCGTTGTGAGCTGTTTACCGTATTCTATATAGCTTGGTGGATGGCCCGGGATTTGGCAAGGGGATTGACTTTGACCAAGGGCGGACAGATGGCTTAGTAGCTCACAGCTTGATCAGCACTAATCAACTCGTATCCGTTGTCAACAACTGCCTCTCATCATCTCTTGATCCTCATAATTGCCCATCCAACAAACTCATACCACTTCATTCAGGATCAAATACTCGCTCTCTCTCATCTTAGTACCACCCACACCGGTACACCATCACAATGTCTCCCCTCAAGCCATCCTGGAAGCAGCCGTCCCACCCCGAAATCCAACAAGTCATCGCCGGCAACGCCGACGACTTCACGACAAAGAGCCTATCCAAAGTCTCCGTGCCACCCTTTGGCCTATTTGCCAAACTCGGGTTTCCGCCTTGCGAATTGGTCGCCGAGGCGACTTATGCTACCGTCCAGATGGACAAGGACAAGCATCTGACTCTCAACAGCGACTTGCTCTACATCAATCACTCTTGTGAACCTTCTCTTGTTGGTCCATCCCTCTGTGATGAAAAAGTGGCAGTTCTTGGGTCGTTGCTAAGCGAGTGGTTCTTTAGCATTTCGATATGAGAAACATGAGAATTGTGGCGGGACCAAAGGGCCTTCAGCCTGGAGATGAGCTCACAGTCAGTTCACCCACCCCTCACTCAGCACCTCGAAACAACACGCAAACTGATTTGAACCGGTGGTCTTGTGCACAGTTTTTCTATCCGTCGACCGAATGGAGCATGGCCCAGCCGTTCGATTGCTTCTGTGGCAAGCCCACTTGCAAAAAGACCATCACTGGCGCCAAGGATATGCCATCTCATTTGCTCGATGGTCTGTGGCTGAATGACCACATTCATCAGCTTCTGGAGGAGCAGGCACTGCATCACGATACTCAACAGCAACATGGACAGTTGACTGAGAGTGCGGGACATGGTTTGCTTCGTCGCGGGATAACGTCTCGAGAATTGAGCGGGGAAATGAGCGGCGATACTGTGGCAAAGGCTTGAATGCTACCGGCCTCTTTGATCCGAGGTGCTGTTTGTGCCTAAGGGAGGAAAAAAGAAGGTCTGGTAGCTGCCACGGATTCAACATCCACAACTGCCCCCAAAAACTTGGTGATGAGAAGTTAAGGAAAGATTCAACATCCGGAGCAACCCGAGCATTTGACGAAAAACGATCAAGAAAGAGGAGGAGAAAATAAGGGATATTTATCTGGCTATCTCGCTAAGTACCTTACTACTAGTAGAGAACAAGGGAAATATATGTACAAGGAAGCTGCCCATGCGTAGACAAAGACATTCGACTGAAGATAAAAAAGATGTACAAGAAGATCAATCATCAAACAATACGTCAACGGCCATCACCGCCGCCATGCTGTCAGCTATGGCCACTGAGGCTGTTTCAGATCCCCGATTTTGACGGAACCTCCTCTGCCCACTCTTCACGTTCTCGGAGACGCCGTGCGCTGAGCGCGCGTGTGAACCGCCAAGCCTCTGTATCAGCCATGCTCCAGGCCTCAAGAGAAGAACGTATCTTGGTCCCGTTCGTCGACGTCTTGTTCAGCATGACGACGCCCTTGGCTCTGTCAAGCAGAGCTCGCTCGTGAGCGACGTCTTCGTCCGAAGCAACGGGTCCGTTGAGCCTATCCGGCAGCTCATCCTCAGGCTTAGGCAAGCGGTCCGCAGGCACTGGGCTTTGCGATTTCCCGTCATTCATGGACTGGTCGGGCAAGTTAAATCCAAAGTACCAGTCCAGATCACTGGGCACTTCGTTTTCTGCTGGCAGCCACAGTGAATCGCTGGTCGCAACATCGCCAGCCGCGAGCTCTTTGAAACGCACGACTCTGCGACTTGACGTGACTCCAGAGCCGAGATAGGCCATGGTGACGGCATTCAGCCATGGGTCTCGGGGTGATTCCAGGATCCAGGTGACATTGATAGACTCCCTGAGGTTGTCTACCATTGCAAAGGACCAAGGATGCGGGACAAGACCGATTGTGAAGATCTGGGGCGAATTACGGAAGCGGGACGGTGTGGAAACGGTCATGGGGGACGCTACGCATGGGAAACATTTGGGTAAGTTGGGAGGGCATGTCGACGGCATCGGCGACGCAGGACAAGCTGCCAGAGACTTGGCGAGCTTCAGAGCGCCGGCCACCATGGCTGTGGCATGCTCTGGGTGTGGTTTCAGGACGTCGATGCCCTCGGGGAAGTTGTTTTGCCAGGCCACTAACAGGTGGTAATTGATGAGCTTGTTAATGTTGCGAAGGGTATCTGCCCTGCTTCCCTGTCTGATGACCTTGGCGTACTTGGCCTCGATGATCTTGGGGCTATAGTAGGCAAGAGGCATCTTGGTGTGATTCACCGCGACGGTGTCGCTTGAAAGAACCATCGTGACACTTGTCGCATCGTGTAGATCGGCTTTCTGTAGAACGGCTTGAATGGCCAAACGAACATCATCTTCTGATCCGACGAGGAATGCGTCGTCGAGGTCAGTCCATCTCGTCAGGTTGGCGTATTGGCCTTGTCGTAGGAGGAGTAACAACGGATCTTGTCGGGAAACGGCTGGGAGAACGGTAAAGTCCGATAGTATGCCTCCATTCACAGTGTCCCAGGCGAGCCATCTCATGAGGTCAGCTTTGAGCTCGGATGATGCCGTCATTGTCTGGAACTGCTCGTAGCTGGGGCTGTTTCTGGCGTCGACAGCGCTCAGCACAACCGGACAGAACCCTTGCGCCCACCAAGCGCGGCGCCATGTCAGCAGCAGCTCGTTCTCAGCACCTCTTTCATCCTTTGTCGTCTTGACGGATGAGTCATGATAGCAATAGATGGGCTGTCGAGCCTTCAGAGGAGGAAGCAGTACCCGCTCATCGTCTAGCGTAATGGAGTTGGAATAGGGAACCGAGAGCCATCTCTCGTCTGCCACCCAATACGAGCCGTCGTGCTCCTCGATCTTCTGCCGCGCAGGCGATGCTTGTGGCGACGGCGGCGGACGATTGAAGCCCGTGGGAGGCGCGTCACTAGCGTGCGCAATGCTGGTCGAGATCCTGTGGCCATATGCAGAGAGGCCCGGTGAGGCTGGAATCGCCCACGTCAGGCTGCCAATCAGGAGGACGGCCAGGAGAGACAACAGGATCAGCAGCGCGGGAGGGCGACGAGGCGACAGACGAGAGACTGGCCAGCCGCACAGGCGAGGTGGCTTGAGCATGTTGCAAGGCAGTTATTAGTGGTGGCTTGCGAGGTAGGAGTGCGAGAGAGTCCCCCCCATGCAGTCGACCCCAAAACGAAGGAGATCGTGACACAGCGGTGCTCGCTAGCAGGCGGCGGGACTTGTCGGCACGGCTTCGGGATCGGACGGCATGGTATCACCATCGATTGCCGGTTGATGGATCTCTGGAGTTTGCGTATCTGGGGGATGATGAAGGCGACGGCGCGTGGGTGTGCGGCATTGAAGGTCAAGTAGATTGATGTCGGGTAATACCTACCAGAGACGCGGGATTACAGTACATACAAGCAACCAAGACAAAAACATGGGACCTAGAAATTGCCGTTATGTGGCCCCCACCTCTTCCTCCCTGCACGTACTTGTTCGTCTGGCCTTTTTGAACGAACAACAGGCATCATGGCAGCATCGGAGGTACCTTATATTGAGCCCGGAATCTCGACAAGTTCCGGCGTCAATGCCTCTTCCCAATGGCCATGACCCGGGCTGTCGTCTATACAGACTCGCATCCCTCCCTCCTTGCGTCCTGGACAAGTCATACGCTAATGCCGGCCCCTGTCAAAACACCAGCGTTGCTCGAGCAGTTACTGTACGGCTGCGTGGGAGAGGCAACGAGTCTGTGTAACGTCGTTAGTCATGCCATCAAATCAGCGGCTGCCAGACGTCAATGAATGGCCATGACGGCATTCGCAAAGATACGGCGACGAGTACCTTCGCAGGCAACAGCCCGGATTCCCCACCAGGCTGAGACTCGTGTATGTAGGTATGTTGTGGCGAGCTCATCCTTTTCTTTGGAGGGGGACACTCGTTTGTTAGGTAGGCACAGAACGGAACGCCGATGGTCGTCCACCGGATGCGAATGCTTCATATGCTTGCGAATTCGTGTTTACTTGGTGCATTGGATGGCAGATGCTACATGTGTGTTGAGCTGTTGAACCTGCAGCTGCTGTGAATCGTCGTCGTCCACGGCCTCTCCAAACTGAAACTGCCTCAGCCTTCTACCTACCTTATCCACAGGGATTCCTTTCCACCACCCAGATCGATTCAACAGCCAGCTTTCATGCAAGGGAGTTTGCCTCCATGCAGTCGGATAGCGTACGTGTACACACATGGCTGCTCAGTGAGCGTTTCCACGGCCAGAGTACTGCA
Source organism: Trichoderma parareesei (assembly GCA_001050175.1). NCBI lineage: Eukaryota > Fungi > Ascomycota > Sordariomycetes > Hypocreales > Hypocreaceae > Trichoderma > Trichoderma parareesei. Next base: position 911 of record LFMI01000479.1, on the reverse strand, counting down.
GATTAAAGATGGACTTCCGAGGAGGAGAACAATAGGCGTGCGTGCTTGTCAATAGAGTGTGTAAGTGCATCCTACCACCTCACGATGCGCTCACCTTGCCCGACCATGCTCAATGCTCAACTGCTTATGCACTCAGCTGCTTCTGCCAGTCACTACCTGCTCCATATCTTCTGTAACCGATCCAGCCCGGGTTCGTCCTTTTGCCCTGTCTGAGTATCAGATTGCCTTCACATTGGGCTCGAGCCGGCTGGCCCTGCATGCAGCTGCTCGCACTCGGTCACTGACTGGCAGACTTGCGCAGGAATCTGTTGCTCTACTCAAGACTCTTTGTTGCTATTCATCCATTTACACCAATTGTATTGCTCAAGCTGAGTATAAGGATCTTTGGAGTTCTCACCTGGTGCCTGCCAATTTCAGTCCGATCAACCTCCCGAAAACTTAATTCTCTCTTCTTCTTCTTGTTTTCCCTCGTCTTCTTCATCACCATCTTCTTCTTCTTCTTCTTCTCTTCGTCTTCTTTTTCTCATCACCAACTCATTAGTGCTTTATTTTCTGCCTTCATTTCTCTTTTCCCCCATATTTCATCGTGCAGCTCTTTAGCGAACATTGCCATTGTGGTTTCCTCTCTGCCGAACCACTTGCCTCAAGACCGTTGCGAGTGCTGGCACTCGCTTGCGCATCATCCACCTGCTTGCTATCAAACTGCCATACTCTGAGGACCTCGTCAATCATGGGCTTGGAACAGTTTAACCAAGATCTCGCCGCCTCCACGAAGCTGGAAACTAAGGGCGTTTCCAAGGTCCGGCGAGGAGACTCTGACGGCGAAGTGGTCTTTACCTGGGCGCCCAACGACGACACACCTCCTCTGGACATCCAAATCTTGATCCTTGGTATATGCCATTCCCCCCCCC
>LFMI01000478.1:3455-22294 GCA_001050175.1 Trichoderma parareesei | reverse complement strand
TCTCTCTCTCTCTCTCTCTCTCACACACACACACACACACACACACACACTTAGACCTGTTGTTCCATGTGTCTTGCGTGTTCCGTAATCCCACTGACCTTACGGAATACGACTATTAATACGCAACGCCTTGTAGCTTCCCAAGAACTCCTCGTAGTGCAAGGACCTACTACCAAGCGCCGCGCAAACCAGCATCATTCGGCTGCGCCCTCCTGGCAACTTGCTCCGAGCCGAACGACTTGGGGGACCGCGCCGGCGCAAAGGCCTGGCCGCGCATCCGGAACCGGCGGAACTTCTAGAAGTTCGTCATTGCCCATGAATCAAGGCCGCGCCGGTCACGAGGAGGCGTTGACTCGAGGCACCGCTTGCGCAGCTGTCTGGCGATGGCGTCTGAGTTGTCAGGGAGCGCGGAGACGGTGCTTGCCTGGGCCATGTCTCGCACGTGGTGCCAACGAGATTGCTGGGACAGCTTTAGGTTTAGATGAGTCTGCTGGCGCGTACCGTCAGGCTGGTAGCGCCATGGGACGCTGGGACGAGGGGGGCGAGCTTAGATCCCAGACATGTCATTTCACACCGTGCTTCCGGCATGGCTTGGGCTAGACTCACGGCAGCATGTTTTCGCGTAGGAACCGCTTGATTTCGCGTCCCGCTCAGCTCTCAGCCCTCGAGACAAGAACCCGGCAGTGGTGTTCGGGAACCAAAGGGCGTGTGCTTTGATCTCTCCACGGATTTACGCCGCGAATTCGTACTAGCTCCATGCCTCGAGACGGAGCGTGATCCGGAGCCAGAGGGCCAACCACCTGAGACAGGTGAAGTTCGAGGCCTGCATTGTGCGGCTGAACCATTGGCTCGGAACCTGGAAGCCGTTGAGAAAACCACTGCATCTCCAGACGCTTGCATGTCAGTGTCAGCTTTTTGCAGTGTAGTCATGGAAATTTCTCCTTCGGCGGCAGAAGGCAACTCACCTTCTTGAGAGGATGGATGAGGTCGAGAGGAGCGAAATAATAAAAGGTAGAGAAAGGTAGAGAGGGGGAGAGTCATTGACGACCCAGCAGATGATATGTCTAGCGTTAAAAAGAAGCAAAAGCATTTCCAAGAACCTAAAGCGTAGTGTTCTGTCGGCACATACCGCTCAGGTTTTACCTGTTGAAGCCCAGGAGCTTGGAACGAGCACCCCCTCGACTCCAGCCCTGAAATGACAGCCCCGCCTTGAAGGCATCGCATTGCACCTGATTCACCGGGTAAATCACCAGATTCACACGCGCTGCTTCCCACTCGCCGTGGCCTCAATACCCTTAGTCAGCGGTGAAAGGTCTATTGAATCGTCGATGGCCGCGTGATTTATGTTCCTGCCAGTCCTCGAAACGAAATACGAAGCGCCGAATCATGAATAGCCGTCGTCATCGATTCTCTCGAAATGGTAATTCCAGCTGCAAAACAGACAACTAGCAAGGGGCCTGGCGAGGGGAAAAGCGTCTGACAGCGTGCTTGGTGTCTTCTCTGCGGGCGCTCGTCTGTTCATCTGGCTCGCGCTCTGACTTTGTTAGCCGGAGATCTTTCTTCGTTGTCGACTCGTCACCTCCCAGTCTTTCTAGAGGTACGAGGACCCATGCAGCCCTAAACCAGAGCTCCACCAGGTGCCGAACTTGCACTCAGCGCTCCGTGCCACACACCCCTTTGCAGCCATGAAAGCCGAATTAGCAAGGTACGCCAATGTTGAAGTAAAAGCGGACTTGCCCCGGTGCTGACGGTGCTCGTTCGGCGGGCCGCGCGAATCCTCGTGGCATTCTTCTCCAGTTTTACCAAGTTTCCATTACTACTCGTACTGTATTCGGCGGTCGACTTCGTCTCGAGGCACTCTAGCACCCAGCTGCGGGCTCAGTCCTGCTATTGGCACTAACACTTACTCGGGAATCTTGGACATGAGTTGCAGACGTGGATAGTCAGCAGCAAAGTTCTGGTTTGGAAATGCGGAGTTGAAACTTGACTTGCGGCCCGGACTCCGTAGACGAACACATCAATCCCGTCGGAGGGGAGCTCCGGTAACAATGTTACTCGTTATTTCTCTGTATCTCAGCTTGTCGAGCTTCTGGACCATACTTTTTCCAAGCGATGAGCGGGTATATATCCGTTTCATTCTCCCGGCTCGCTTGAGTGATGTCGGTAGGATAAATGACCTTGCTGCCATGTCGGATTGAAAGCTCACTGATTCCATTTGCCGTGGCCGCAAGAGAGGGCATCCTGGGGAGCCATCAGTGTTCTTTCTGCTTGGTTCCAACGAGCTATTCGGAGGCCTGTTTTTGTGTCTATCAATTCTCATCAAGAGTGATCAAGACATTGCTAGGCAGCCAGGATCGTGATCGATCTGAACACCACCAAGACAAGTCGAATTGTCCGTAGTATTAACATTGTCATAATAACTCGTACTTGACACTCTGTAACGCTAGTTTGCTGCGACTAGCAACCCCCTTGGCACATCTGAGCCCAGTCCCGACGCTTTGTCCAGGCTAGAGCCGTAGTTCATGGAGCATGAAGAGGTTGCCGGCGGCTTCCGATTTCGCACGGCCGGTCGGGGCGGTACTTGGAGCGGCGCTACAGAGGCGGCTGCGGAGCATGTACCTAAATCTGCCTTAGTACGACCCAGACTCGTATCGTGTTCGATGTTTAGGTGGTGTTGAAGTGAAGTGAGGAGAGGTGCGGTCGAACCATTCAGCTGGGAGCGGTGATAAATGGACGTACTAGTCAAGCGACGCAGAAGAGACACGGGGCGGCTTTCGAAAGTCTACAGACAGCGCCTGTGCGTCGGGTTGTGAGAACTGTGTCGCTGCCCGCAGCCTTCGAAACCTGGGGCCTGGACAGTTTGGACGTTTGGTCAATATGAGAGGTGGTGATGGATGAGTGCTGAATTCTTGGACTACCTACCACCTGGATGCCTGAGGTGTGAAGTTGGTTCCTTCCCTCGCTGAATTCTTGGACTACCTACCACCTGGATGCCTGAGGTGTGAAGTTGGTTCCTTCCCTCCCTTCAACATCACAAAGCAGAACGGTGAAACGTGGTATCGATAACGAGTGCCTCAGGCCGCACAACCCACAAACCACAAACCACAACCTACAACCTGCAACCTGCATCTGCAGCCTATCTTCAAAAGCTCACCTCAGCTATCACGGACGAAAATGAGTTCCATTTGCCTCCAAGAACAGAAGCCGTCTTCTGCCCAGATTCCGTCGGTGTTTCGCATCGCGCATCTCGCCCGCGCGTCCCGGGCGGTGGCTCTTGGCCGTCCAGCTGCTGCGCATCTACCTACTTTGCTTCTACGGGATAATACAGTTTACACGCTGCAAGCCTGTATCACAACTTGAGGCCGACAGCCTGTATCCAGGCGGTTCAACGCTTCTCTATCTGTTGCAAAATCCCGTCCACTAGCCGAGGTATGCGCCACATGGTTTCAATCTATCTCAGAAGTGCATCGTTGCGTCTACTTGCCTGACTCTGCGTTTTGTTTTGTACAAAGGATCGCATGAGGTTGTGTTTCGAATTTGGGGCACGGAAAGCAGTGGCCGTTGCTGCTCATTGCTGGCACCGCTCGGCCGATGGAATAGAAGCTTGACGGCTCGGCTGGCTTTGATTGCAGGCTCAAGCACGCGGCCGTTGTACATACATCAGACAGGGATTTTCCGGACTTCGCTCGGAGATGGATGCTACAGCTGTTGATCACCACGGCTCCATCAAGCTCACATCTTTCTCGCCACACTGACCCGCCTCCCTTGGGTGAAATATTCCTCTCATCCCCACTGGCGGCCAGGCATTGATGAGTGAGCGGGGAACAAGTCGTTTATACGGAGCTGGACCCTTCAGACAGCATGGCCAGCGAACAAGATGTGAAAGAGACCAAGCATCCCTACACCGACGTCAAGCTACGCCCTGGCGGACCTCGTTGTGGTCAATCCCTGTTCGGCACAGTTTCCCCGTCCCCGTCGTCTCTATCCCCTGTCTCCGACGCTTCACTCTGCACACCCCAGGCTTCAAGTCTGCACCCCCATCAACATCCTGTCAACCTCGGCGCTCCGTCTATGTACGAAGCATGACTTGACCCAGCAGACTGAGAAATGAATCAGACACGTCAAGACATGTTGATGCTGTAGCATTGGCGTGTTCATATCCGCACAGTCTGTCTCTTCCTCTTCCATCACCGCTCATGCAGGCTCGTGCTTCAAGGACAGCTTCCGGAGGATCGTGAGGGCTAAAGTGGTAGGTAGAAACGGGTAAAAGGGACTATTTCACAACAAGTGGACTTTCTGCCGCAGCCAACACTGCGCTAAAGCCCATGCCTCGGCGATCACAACCAAGCTATTGGGAAGAATTCGATTGGTCAGAGCTGGGAAGACCACGGAGTCCCGAGGCGGGTCCCGAATGGTCAAAGACACGCGTGTGTCAAGGATAAGGCCTCTTTCACGCAAAGGCGAGACCCGCCGCCGTCAGTGAGGACCGCAGCCCTGGTCTGTTTCTCTCCATGATCATCATCGACTCCCCCCCCCTGGCTGTCTCTCCTCCTTGCCGCCTTTTCTGTCTTTTTCTGTTCGCTGTCTACGTACACCCCTCACCCTGACCATTTGCCTTCCAACGACCGTGTCACAAGGTGGATATTCTTTCTTACGATACTCGTACAAAGTTGTCAAAGAAAATTCCGCTCGAATCTATGGGCCCCGGCCGGGTCCTTGAAGAAGATCACGACTGCCAAGACGTCCTATCTTTTGTCATGTTTACGGCCCGTCCGAACGAGAGGACATCCAGCTTCGTTCATAGGTGCCGACTGAAAAGGAGAGGACTCCTCTGCTAAGCGATTGGCGGCGCAATACTTCCTTCTTGTCCAGAAAAGCTGACCCTTGCACCCAAGCATCAGCATACTTCGCTCTCGTCGGTCCCGCGGACAGAGCCAGCCGGAATACCCAACGGCCTAGCTCGCCGTTGAAGAAAGCCGCAAGCTTGCATGATGTACAGTGTCATTGATGTGCCCCGGCAGATCCAGCTAGCTGAGGCCAGCTTGAAAAAAGCCCTTTAACTGCCACCAAGTGGGGTGTCCAGCACAGTACCAAGTATGAGAAGCGCAGGGCTGGAGAAAACGGTCGGGACAGGCTACCCAAAAGGGAATGAGACCCTTCTGTGGACGAACGGATCTCCTCGACGTGGTCCGTTTACCATGCTGATAGGGGGGCTTCGGCTATCTGCCATGGTATGCGCCTTTCACTGGAGGATACTGGTAGTAGTATGCGCGTTGAGTCTTGCTTGCGGAGGGCCTTAGTTTGCAACCAAGAGAGACGACGTTGCAGAGTTGTTCGGGCAGAAAACTCCAATGTGTTCACAGCTCCCAAGCACGCTACAGCCATGGAAAGTTCAACACCGCTAGGGACGACACTGGCTCGGGTCTCACATAAGTCTTGCGACTACCTATGTCAAAGACATGACTCGGATCCGACGAAATTGACACACGGAAGATGGACCAGTGCAAAATTGAGATGGACAACGTTCTTTGTGTTGCGGTGAATGTGTCGCCATGGTCAAAGACGGTAATACGAAGGGGATCTTGGAGCCCTTCGCAGCCCAACATGACATGCTTGAGGATATTTCCCGATATATCCTTTCTCCCTTTTAGAACGCCAACCACTTGTCAGAAAGTAGCGGCGGCTCATCCCATGCAGCAGTAGCAGTAGCAGCAACAACAGCAGCAGCAGCAGTGGTTGCTACTCGTACGAGTATGTGTGGCACTCCATCACATGAAGCTGCGGCTAGATGCCATCCGCGCATGTGACAATGCGACACTGAAGGGATAGCGACGCCTGGAATGAGTGCATGACTCCTCTGCATGTCTTGGCAGCCGAGTAGCCGATGAGCTGGTGTCTGACAACGAAGTCGTCGTTGGTTGTGTGCGCATTCGCTTGTTGGAGGCTGTCGAGAGATGCGTTTCGTGAGACGCCGTCACTGTAGTATTCCGGCATCACCCTTGAGACGAGGTATTACTCTAGGGCCATCCTACAAGACGAGTCGCCTCTGTTGAAAGCTTGATATTCAACCTTCCTGGCGAGAGCATGGAATGGGAGATATGCCTGACGCTTGATGCTGTCTTAACGCCGAAGTCTGGTGAGTTGTCTCCAGACCAGGCATTGACGTTTGCTCCTTTGAACATGCTTCGGCCCCCCTTTCGAGCGAGGCCTGGCAGCACTTGAGAGCTCGCCCTAATACAGGTAACACCAAGGATCGATACGCGTGATTCATCACACACCAATAGTTCTGACAAGAGTTGAAGAAAAGGTCGTGGGTCCACTGCTGTTCATCCAGGCGTTGTACAGGCTGCTCGAGCCGTGGCTTAAGATGAGAGCTTATTATTTTCTTATCTGTCTCACCCAAGATACAGCATGCATGATACGAGTCGTCGCAAATCCTTTCAGAGCGCGGTGATTCCATCCCTGCTGTCAGACCTGAGCCAAGACGCGGTCCCGGGAGCTGCTAACGGGGTCTGCGTCCAGGTTATGGCGAGATGCCCGCTCTAGGGGGATCGACCGATGCCACTCTCACTGCCGACCCTGCGTGAGAGACAATCCAGAAGCTGAGTGAGTGTATTTCAATGTGTGCCAACAAAGACTCTTGGTATGTCTGCCCAATGATACCTCACATCTCTACACAAAAGTGGTCAGAGAGTGATAATCTACGCCGCCTTGACGGACAAAGGGAAGATGTGTACAATTACTCAGGACTGCGACACCATACAACATTGCAATCCCTATACCACCATCTCCCCTCGCCAATGGCACAGTTCAGCCCCCCAACCAACCAACAGATAACCAGCAATCACGCAACCGCGACTTCATCCACTGAAGCTGAACCCCGTGATATCCGGTCTCGCCTACGAAGATGGATCCTCTTTGCCCACTTCCACGCCTCAGCACCAACAACAAACACGACAACGGCAACAAAGACGACCCCCCATTCCCAGTCAATCCCGGCGTGCATGAAGACGACGGTATTCAGCCGCGGGATGTACAGCGTCGGAAACACAACGAAGAAGACAATGGTAATGGCGAAGAAGAGGAAGCGGTTCCCCCACAGATGGTTCCCCCACGCGCGGACCCCCCCGCCGCGCCCGTCGAAGAAGGACCGGCGGAAGTCGATGAGCTCCCAGGAGAAGAGCAAGAAGATCCACGTCATCGCCGTGTAGGCCGTGGCGCGGGCGCGAAAGACGGCGTGGCACGACGGCGAGTAGGCGTTGTTGCAGTTGGAGCCCAGGTCGCCGTCGCCGAAGGCGAAGACGACGGTGGTGAAGGAGCCGAGGACGCAGCCAGCCATGAGAATGCCGTAGATGACCATGTCGAGCATGAATTCGGGGGTGAAGATGCCGTAGCGGAGCTGTAAGACGAACGAACGAACCATTAGTATGACTGCGACTGTGATAGGAGACTATCAACCGTAGAGGGGAAAATAAGGGGGGAGGCTTACATCCTGAGGAGGACGATTCAAGATATCTGGGACAGCCGTCTCAAAGCCAAGCCCTGTCTCGCTAAAGGCACCTGTACCAAGAAGCATCCAAATGATCTCAACAGGCGTCAACAGAAACACCGAGACGTTTGCGCTATCCTTGAACGCCAGGCCGGTAAGCAGAGAGATGACGAAGCCGATGTTGGCTGCCAGCACATGGAGGATGAATTTCTGAATATTGTCAAAGATCCGGCGGCCTTCTTCAATGGCATTCAGTATCGAGGTGAAGTTGTCGTCGGTGAGGATGATGTCGGATGACTCCTTGGCGACGTCTGAGCCCGACCCCATGGCGATGCCAATGTCTGCTCGCTTGAGGCTGGGACTGTCGTTGACGCCGTCGCCGGTCATGGCTACGAAGCGGCTTCGTCTATGAAGCGCCTCGATCATCCGGACTTTTGTACTCGGAGCACATCTGGCGACTACCAGGGGCAGCTGTGGAAGAGCGTCAATCTGCCCATCGCTCATGGCATCAAACTCCTGCGCCGTCATCATCATGGTATGCGTGACGTTCGCAGGCAACATGCGCATCTTGTTCGGGGGAGGGAGTATACACACGTCCATGGCAATGGCGCGTGCAGTCTGTGGATGGTCCCCCGTGAGCATATGGACGACGATGCCTGCGCCCTGACACGCCAGGACGCTGTGCTTGGACTCGGGACGGGGAGGGTCGTAGATGCCGATGAGGCCGTGGAAGACGAGCTGGCGCTCGAAGCGGTCTCTGCTGGGGGCGATTCCGTCTGTGAAGTCTGCGGACGAGACTGGTTTGTGGATGATGTTGTGGGCGAGAGCGAGGACACGGAGGCCTTGGCTTGCAAGTGCTTCCATGTTGTCGAGGATGGTAGCTTTCATGGTGTTGTCCAGGGGCTTGATCTCGCCTTTTGAGGCGAAGCTGTCGCATGTCTCCAAGACACGTTCAACCGCACCCTTCATCACGAAGCGATGTCAGTCAGGCTTTGATCTGTAAGTGCTCCTGGAGTATAAGTACCTTTGTGAAAATGTTTGTTTCCTGTGTAGTTGTGTCTAGGAAAAGAGACGACATCTTCTTGACATCTGAGTCAAACGGAAACTCCCCGACATGACTCCATCTCGCCTTCGGTCCTTGAGATAAATGAACGCGATTGCACCCAAATCGGGATGCAAACACTTCTATCGCAATCTCAGTCGGCGCGCCGCGAGCCGTCCACAGACCAGGTTGTGTTGGATCACTCTTGTCTTGCTCGAGGGTTGCAAGATTGGCGAGGGAAGCAATGTTGAGGTATTCCTGTAGAAAGGGCCGCTTAGCAACCTCATCCAGCGGCGTTATTTCCTCTTCTGATGTCTCCTTTTCGAGGTCTCTCGCGTCTCGGGGATGGAAGGGACTGAAAGAGATGCGGCCGACGGTTGGATTGTACACGTCGCTTGTTGATTCGACGGAATAAGTGCCGTGTCCTGGGAGCCATGCTTTGCGTGCAATCATGCGGCCTTGGGTGATTGTACCCGTCTTATCAGAGCAAATGTCTACATCAACGGTTAGTTTCCAGCAGAGGTTTCATCAAAGACATGTGTCGTCAACAGAAGACTCAACACTTACTCGTCACTCCCCCAAGAGCCTCCAAACTTGAAAGATTCCGGACAATGACATGTCTCTCCAGCATCTTCTTCGTTCCAGCCGCCATGGTCACTGTCAAGACCAGCAACAGAGAGACAGGGATCGTGCCCACGGCCGTCGTGACAGCATACAAGATGACATCCCTATGCGTATCAAACTTGTTGGCTCCCAAAACGATGATCGCGCAAACGACCGCAAAGGCGAGCAGCCACAAGAACAACTGCGCCAGTTTCTTCTGAAGCGGCGTGCCAACTGTAAGACCAAGGAATTTCCCCATCCAGCGCATTGCGGCTCTCGACCAGATCTTGGTCTTCGATTCAGGCTGAGCAGCGGCCTGAGGGTCAAAGCCCTTGCTCATTGATTCACCTCCTTGCAAGGCGCTGGCGATGAGTCCGATTTCCGTGTACATTCCCGTTGCAAAAACCACGCCTCGGCCACGCCCCTTGGTGATTGTCGTCGAGCTATACACGACATTGAGACGATCCCCCGGACCAGTATCCTGATCGAATACAGCCTTGGGATTCTTTAGGACAGGCACAGACTCGCCCGTGAGAAGCGCCTCGTCAGCCTCCAGATTTATAGCATGAATTAGCCTTATATCTGCAGGCACCGAATCGCCCGTCGTCAGATCGACGATATCGCCCGGAACCACGTCTGATGTTTGAGTGCTGATGGTTCTGCCGTCTCGAAAGACGTTGCATGTGGGGGATCCCAAGTTGCGCAGCGAGTCAATGGTCCGTTCGGCCTGAAGAGTCTGGAAGAAGCCAATGAAGATGTTCAAGACGATGATGCCGCCCAAGATGCCGCCTTCTATCCAGGCATGGATGCCAAAACTGGCGGCTAGTGCCATTAACAACACCTATATGATATCATCAGCATGTTACGCTTTCACTTTGCTGAGAAAGATGACCGTGATTGAGACGGGTCTACTTTGTTTGGCCTTACCAGAGTCATCGCGTTGAAGATCTGCTCAATGAATATCTTCAATGGCTGAACGCCCTTTTGCCTCTCGAGTTCATTTGGTCCCAGTTCCTTGAGGCGTCTCGCGGCCTCCTCTGCGCTGAGACCACTCGATGGGTTGGCCTGGAGTTCTGAGATGACCTGTTCGGCCGTCAAACTGTGTGCTGGCTGAGACATGGGTTTGTTGGCCTGTCCAGAGACGTGAATCCTGCTCGAGGAGGCGGCGGCAGACGGAGATGCCCTCATGATGAATGACGGCGTCGTGGCAGTCTTTGACAACGCATATCGAAGCCGGCGTGAAGGAAGTCTGGAGGAAGCTCGAGGAGGCTTCAAGGCATGTTGTGGGTTTCTTTGTATGAGCAATATTCGTGGCTCGATCACAAGTGTTGCGCTGCGCCTAATGTCGGAGAGCAATACCGTGCCACTCAAAGTATCGTCGCGTCTCAATTATAGAGCTTTTACCACGCGAGTGTGACAGGAGAGGCCGATTTCTCCGCGATCGACCAAGCTCCCTAGCTCGACTGGATGCTGGTATCGACCCTTATCCAGTGAAAGAGATGGGGAAACATTAAAGGGAATGAGAGAGAGAAGTGCATTTGCAAAGCTCTGGCAGGTTCATGATGCATCGTAGTCTTGGTAACCGAGTCCCCGAGCGTCAATCACATCGTGGGCGCTAAAACCGAAGAGGCAGCCAAGCCTCATTTCTATTGTACTGGGGAATGCAAAATAGAGGGGTTGCTTTTCTCTGCGAACTAAAGACTGAGGAGAAGAGGGCACACTACTGTAAGTTAGTGACTCGTGGCGTTAAGGCGACCTCAACCTGATGAGATCTGAAAGATGACAAGGAAACATAGCAGCTTACAATCACTGCTTCTCACTAGGTCCTTGATGAAGCGTCACTCAAGGGAGAGCGTCGTGAGAATGTGAATCACTTTCTCGGTCCAGGAGCGGCCAAGTATACAACAGTCCTTCCATGCCCGCAGGAAGGACTTTGAAACCAGACGCTCCATGTATGAATCGAGTAATAGCACTGATGCTGTAAAAGCCGTGTTGACAAAAGATTACCCCGGCAAGTAGCAGACGATGCAAAAGTGAAGCACGGCTTCTCTGAACACTGCTGCGCAACCCTAGCTCATACCGACAATATGTGAACTGAGACACTTGATCAAAGCTGAGGATTGGCTGCTACCGAGCGGTCAACGTGCCTTATACTTGATCATATCGAACCTGAGCATGACTACACGACGTCTCATCTTCGAAGCAGCCGTCTTTTCAAGACCAATGTAAATCACCGCTCAACAAGAGAGAATATTGCCTACATAAACCGCGCCTTTCCCCCATACTCTGTCTTGACAAGAACCGACCAACAAGACCAAGCGTGAGAGCAATGCTCCCACACATTGCTCCATACCCATCAACGTGGTGAAGGTACCAGATGCCCACCACCTACAGCAGTCGCCCACGAGGGGACTTGTGGCACGGTACAAAAAGGTAGGCTTCTAGCCCTTCTGCAGATGTTCTCGTATTGACATATTGCTCATCTCATACCTCACAACATAGATAGAGCAGCACAGGATGCGCCTGTCGGAAAGGCATCGGCGTTTTGGCTCACCTGCTTCTCTGCAACACCATATAGCAAGCCAACGCCAAATCGTCTCCATATCCGCATCCTCTTCTTACCGCCATCATGCCTCCGCAACATGGATCCCAAGTATTCTCATAGCAGGCCATGCGAAGCATAGAACCGCACGCCATGCTGACCGTCTTCTATGACTTGGCCTCAGCCCTTGACAGCACCCTAGCCCATCATCACTCATACCGTATGGGCTATCATCAAACGACACAACGCAATCATGGCTGGCAATCGACTCCTTTCTTCGAGCCGCATAGCACCACTTTCTGGGAGACTCAGATCCCGCGGCCCGCACGGACTTGCCAACGGCTTCTATGCAGAACATGGATCGCCTCGACGCAGCAACATGCCCTCACAATCCACGAGGAGCGTCCCGCGACCAACGCCACTCGAATGGTACCCTTTCCTAAACAAATAATACACAACTTCCATCTCGCGAACAATATGATCCGCGGCACAAATCTATCTTACAGGATCGTGGCTGTTCTAGATGCCAGCCTCATACAACGTACTTCATCTCTAGCTCACACAAGGAGCTCCTACGGCTGTTCGAACATGGACGGATCTTTTCCTTCAAACTCGACGAGCTGAAGAATTTCATTGACGCCTACCTGCTCGATAATCGAAGCCCGGGTACTCCATCGACATGCAGTTGAGTCTCTGTGTACACATTTGGTCCGCAGCACGCTCCGAAAATGCCCTCGATCGCTTATTGAAGCGATATTTGCGCATGCGAGCGTGGCCTGCATGCCGACTTGATGGTGAGGGGAAGAAGCGTGTGAGCATACTTTATCATTCATGGTGCGTGTTTGAGCACACCATTCCGGACAGACAGTTACAGTATTAGTGAAGAAGTCAGGTAGATTACCATGAGAGCAACATATATCGAACTGTATTAAGATCATCATGACAGATTTTGTGTTAATAATATACCCAATGCGAGAACAGTACCTCCTTAGAATCATCATTTTTATTCAATTTCCCATCAAACCATACCGTTATGTTCCGTAATCCATAGCCCATGTCCATCCCAATTTTTTTCGTTGTCCAGTCCCGACATAGGCCTCCCTTCCAACTCCTGGTATATTTAAATTGTATGAGCCCACCCATATATCCGTTCCACAAGTCATAGCCTTCCGTAACTTCCTTTTCCGATGTCCATCTCCGACGTCCACCTAGCATTCTGACTCTCCTCTACTTGCTTCGACGGTGTCTGATCATCTTCATCTTCTTCCAAGTCAATGCGTAAAACTCCCTCACCCTTTTCGCAGATCTTTTACGAGGCGCTTTTGCAGGCACACTCGGCTCAATTTGTGGTGGATGAGCAGCAACAGCAAGAGTATCTGTCTTTGTACAGCTTGGCGCCGAGGCTGGAATCTGCTGTTCAATAGTGGTATTGTTCGAGACCGATCCTGCTGTTTTCGACCACGTGGTGGTATTTGGTGTAGTCGAGCTCATGGTGTCGGATAGCACGTTTTCGTCCATATCAAAAGTCTCATCGGGTGCTGCAGTGACGCACACAACTGGAACCTGGTTCGTCGTCTGCGATGCACTGCTGGCATGTGAAGGGAATGCCTGGTCGTGTAATGAAAGCAAGCGTCTCGGCCGAAGGCTCAATCTGAAGCTGTGGCCAAAGATGACTGCTCCCCTCACCTCCAGCTCAAATGGCCTTGAAGATGATGTGTCCTGTGACTTCTTCTTAGAAAGAATTTGGACACGGCCATCATTCTTCCCACGCCTATCGGAGCCTGTGCACTCACAGGGCTCAAAAACAGGCTTTCGGGCTGACCAATAGACTTCGTTCATCAGCTGCAAGGGATGGGAGTTCTTGTTGCCGCGGATCCTGAGTAACTTCTCCAGAACCTCGACACACACTGCCATGAGGTTTCGTCCCGGAGGAAGCTTCACCACGAACCCGCATTTGTCGCACGACCTTGTTGGGTTGTTGGCCCCTGGCTTGATGAGCTCTCCGAACCCTTTTCCAAAGAGGGTTATTGCAGGAAGATGCGACACGATATTCGCCCACCCATCGCCATACTTTAGGAACGGTAGCTTCAGCCTGTGAAGGCGCAGGTCGCTAAGGGTAGCCACGTCCATGAAGTCGAATCCTTCCAGGACATGGACGGGCATGCCCCATGAGGTACTCTGATTGTTTGCTGCCTTATGCTCTTGATCAACGATTTTCTCCACAAGGAGCCCTATGTGTTGTATCCTCGTGTTTAAGCTGAAGTATCCTGGGTCCCTTCGCTCGGCTTCGGCGTCTACGGTTCCAGCCTCCAACAGGACTTCAGCCGCATCTTCCTTCAACAGAGCTAACTCGTTGAGTTTCTTGATCTGATCCTTGTAATAGCCGTTCGGCTTTTCCCTGTGATCTTCCGATAGTGAGGCTCTGACGAGGTGAAGGTGAGCTCTGGAGCCATCGGTAAGCCAGCAACGCTTATCATCGACATCGAACAGCAGGAAATGCTGCTGCCCGATGTGTCGAATGAGGGCTCCGTAATGATTGTCGGTAAGGCCAGAGATGAAGCGTTCCCTGTTTCCTCTTTCGCACTCCGAGCTGAACTTGAGAAAGCCGCCAACGCCAATGCTGGTCGTGACAGGCCCCCGGGAAACGTCCTTTCCAGCCAGCGGTAGGCCGGACCATCCAATATTGTAGTTTGCCCCAGGGGCTCCTGCAATGCATCCCTGTTAGAGAATGTTTCTGGTCGTCTTTTGATCCGGTGCGACTTGCCTATGTCATTTTGCGCCTCCGAACACCATCCCAGGATGTGGCGAAACTTTGGGAGAATTCGAGGAGCAATCGAGATCCCCTTCGATACTCGATCATCTCCGTATGGCAGCCTTTTTCCAGCTTCAGAAACGATCAAGTGCCAATAGATGACGTTGCCTTGCGCCTTTGTGGGGATCAGCATTGACGAGAAGCCCTTGATCACCGTTTTTCCCTCCCACGTTGTCAGGAACTGGCACTCTGACAGAGTTGCCATCATATCAAAGGGCAACTCCAATCCAGCCTCAACGGAGGAGTCTTTTCTGGGTTTGATCGGGTAGCCCGTCACAACGACTGGGTTGTTGAATAGGCGATACCAGCATTGGCCGTTGGCACTGGGTAGGTTGTCCTTCAAGTGTTCTGTTTCGGTGTTGACCCTGCAGACGAAGGTGTTGTCGAAACCGTCCTCGTCCACATGCGCATTGAAGCCGCTGATCTCCGGGTGGCAGAACGAAATCACGGGCTTCCAGTGAGAGGAGCTGAGAGTTGTGGCAAGCCATCCAAGCTGGCTGCCAATGTCCGCGATGGAGCGAGCTGTTCCAACTACTTCAACGTTCATCGTCTTTTCGCCAATAGAGACTCTGATCTCCGTCCCGACGTCTTCAACAATACCTATGTGATCGTCAGCCCGTCTGAGAGTTGCAAGAAGTAGCCGCGGGCATATTTGACGTACATTTAGGAGAGTTCTTGAACGGTTTGGACGCATCATATCCATAGTCCTTGTATGCCCGTAAAGCGACCTGGATAGCCTGCACCAGGTGGCATTTGATTGTTGGCCAGGTCTGACAGACGTATTGCCTGATAGTCAGCGCTTGGGCGTTGGTACTAGAGCCCGTCAACGTAATTGCCCTCGGAAGGACCTCATCGGCATCCATGGCATATCCCTGATCCTTCATGTACGCGAAGATGTCGCATGCGACATTGAATGTCAGCTTCGATGGTTTCGAGGGATGCCTCTTGCTAATCTTCTGATCTTTAGATAATCCTTTCAAGATATCGCTCGATATCTTCTCCATGATATATAGACCACTTGAGGATGGACTGAGCTCTCTCTTGAGTTCTTCAACGACCCACTGGAAGGCCGGGCCGGCCGTAATCGCTTCCCGGTACTGCGAAAAGTCCTGAGTCGTATTCACGTCGCTATCAGCATCGACAGCGGGATTGAGACTCTCCTCAGGGACTAATGAGTTGCCTTTCTGAGAGGCCCTACTCCATATCAGGCTCATTCTTTCCGTTGTCGACATGAGGCCCGTGCCCGAGAGCGGATGTGCGGTTGGGTCTTGCTCGGTCTCATAGAAAGCCGTCAGTGATTGTGCTATCATTCTGTGCCATTCGTGTTAGATACTCTCGAACAACAGGCAAATGGAATGTATTGGGAGTCACCAAGGACTTACTGCCGATGCTTGTATACAAAGTATCGAATGTCTTGGTCAACCTGAGCCTGCGACTCCTGGCCCTTTTGCAGGGCAAACGCTGACAGCAAGTCAGGCAGCAAACCCACTGCAGATGATACATTGTCGTCTGTGAGTAAGGGCCGAATCCGCTGATAGAGATGGTGAGTCAACTCCCAGATATAGTCTCGAGCGCGGTTTGCGTCGACAGAGCTCTGATCTGAGCAAACCGTTTGGGCCTCAGCCATGTCTTCAGTGTCACGGGCAAGGGACGATTCCATTTCTGGCTGGACATTTTGCGATTGGCGTGCCCAGTTGGCTGGGCATGCTGTTGTCTCATCTCCGGGCATTGAGGAATATGCAGAATCCCTCTGCTCACTCGGAGCAGTTTTGCCTTCCGAAACTTTGGCAGTGGTAGCCAAAAGCGCATCAAACACCCGAGCATAAAGCCTGAAGGCCACCCGCTTGGCATATGTCGAAGTCGTTCGAGACCATTTTGGAATAGGAAACCAGGGGTCGGATTCGTTCGCCACGGTATAGTCGCGATCGATGGCATCAAGCGGACTCTTCCAATCGTGTGAGGCTGCAGAAGAGTCTGTTGAAGATTCAGGGCCTGGTAATTTGCCCGCCTCAGGCTCGACATTGATGCCGCCGCAAGACTCATTGGCCTCCAGATGAGACAAGTTTGGCAGGGCCGCGTCTGCCAGTTCGGTAGAGCTGACACCGCGCTCAATATCAATCTCCTCGAACTGGCACCCTGTATGCATCAGATTGGCATCCGAAGACGCAGGCTTCTGGGACCTCTCCCTCCGCCTCTCGGTTTGCCTTTCCATTCTCAAGGGTCGCTGGATGAAATGGTGGTCTACTTGTCGGAGTGTCGGCGGCTCACAGTCGCCACGAGATTATTTGTCGTACGAAAGTGCCCGCAAAGTTGCGAATGACAATGGAAACGGAGCTGCAGAGGTTCAGCGGCCGGTGGTCTTGGTATCGCGTGGAGGAGAGAGGCGGCGGGATTGTTGCGAGGTAGCTGCAGGCCGCAACTCAGCAAGGCCCGACGGCCATGAGCAGATCATCAAGCCATGCGACGCATTCGAGGGAGATGGATCGATGATGATGAACAGATTGATGGATGATGGAAGATGGAAGCTGGAAGATGGAAATGGAGATGAATCACGAATAGGAAGGAGGAAGATAAGGTACCTCCTACCTAGGAAGATAACGCGAAGGTACTAGCTAAGGCGACATAGGGGACCGACAGTCAGGTACCATCCAGTAGGGGCTTAGCCACGTGAACTGCGAACACTGCCATTTTTCGAAGGATTCGAGTCCTCATTGGATAGATGCACGTTAAATTGCGAAAACAAGGCTGCCGAGTGTCGCCTTTCTCGGCACGAGGTTCCGCGATGGCTTCGCAAACCAAGGTTGCTGCTGACAGATCGATAAGATCTGATAACGAACAGCCTTCGATTCTGCTTCCGCGCCACAAGATCGACATCTAGCTCGAGCTTAACTTAGTGCAACAGCCATCAGACGAACTGTTTACTAGTAGTTTACCTATCGCGTGTCTTCCGATTCGATTCTTACACTTTTCTCCCCTGTCTTATATCAATTCGTAATATGACGTAATGCCCAACAGCCCCGCCATTGCGTCTCTTGTCAACGATAAAATGAGAACTACCTACCCACACATACGACCTTGGACTTGCTCTGGCATTGTGTCGAATATATCTAGTTAGGAAGATCTAACCTTCTTGGCTTGTTCACAGGTCTAAACAAGTCGATCTCGGCTCGTGAGGTCTTGCTGTCACGGGGAAAACGAGAGATTCGCATTGGCTGCTCCCTTGCAGCTGCTTAATGAGTGAATCAGCTGTTCGTTGGGCATCAATTTGCGAATGCTGCCCGAGCTCTCAAATCAATTGCATCTACCCAATCACTAAACGATACGCACTGATGCCTAGTGCAACAGGATTGTAAAGGAACGAATTGCCTTTCCAGTTTCCTACACGCTAATGCTACCAAGTATCAATCATCAAGGAAACATGTTGGGGTCAGAAGGTCCTGTAATGTGGAAAAGTCGCCTACTTTTCCTTTACAACTATTATGGGTGTCAAAACTAAGACGAGGACCAGTCATGACTCCTTTGAATCCATCTCAAGACACAGATGCTTGACACTAGATCACTCGCGATGCGTCGTGCTGAGTGGTGCACATTACGTTTGATGCCTTCTTCTGAAGACGTTGTCTGCTTTGCCTCATCAACTGATCTCTGAGTAACACTCCATACGCGGATCCTGTATAAGTCACTAAAAGTGCCCGAATCTTGACCAGAAGCCCGTCCTCTGACGAGAAACAAAAGCTCTTCTCGGCTCCAGTGCCGCGGCTTCACAGTTTGCTTGGGGAGAAACGTGCTCCACACCATGTTAACCTTCGCCCTTTATGGCTTTGACATGCGTTCTGGTGAGTCTGGAACGCAGCTTCTTCAAATAACGGGAGAGCCTGTTCACTATATGAGCCAGGATGGTATCAGAAGAAACCCATCGTCAGAGGAAGTTCGAGGAGAGATCAGAGCGAAATGCAACCAATTACTGTGGCTACTTGTTTACCAGATAGCTATTACATTACACTTCTACTCGGAGAAATCTGTACTGCGTTAGAAAAACTTACTTTTAACTGTTCGAGAGTCCATGGTATGCCCATTGCGTTGAAGTTTGGGTGTCAGTGCTCGAGGAGAGGTTAAAAGTCACAGGGAATGCGGATGGTAAGGCTGTCTCTCATAAGGACATGGGCGAAAGTTATGTAGACAATCCAAGTCAGGGGCTCGCTGTGCTTCAGCAAATTCTGCTGGCCATGACCAGGAAGAAGTTGTTTGCTGTTGAACTCGACTTATTGACATCCGTTTTAGCTGAGAGTTAATGCGATAATACTTTCCTTGTTCCAAGTTCGAGTCGCATAAACAGACCTCAGGAACCCGA
>LFMI01000476.1:93214-107001 GCA_001050175.1 Trichoderma parareesei | reverse complement strand
CCCCCCCCCCCCCCCCCCCCCCCCCCCCTTCCACTCTTCCTCATCAACCCATCCTCCAATCTTTCCTTACCAACCTTACCCAGAGTAATTCACAACATAGAGACAAAAAACAGCTAACATGATGTAAAATCTGCTCTTTGGAAATAAAAATAGCTGGGACAAGCTCTACGCAACCGAACTCACAAACCACGCCGCCAACCCCTCCGACACAGGCACAAACTGGTTCGACGACTCCAACGCCGAAGGCCGCATCGTTGCCTTTCTCGGCGGCCTCCTTGACGACGACGATGAACAGCACCGTGAGATCCTAGCCGGAAGAAAAGAAGAGCTCACGCAGGGGGATGCAGCGATTCTGGATCTTGGGTGCGGCAATGGAGAGTTGCTGTTTGCCCTGAGGGACGATGGCTGGGAGGGCACGATGCTGGGCGTGGATTACAGTGCGCAGAGCGTTGAGTTGGCGAGGAGGATTGGTGCGACGAGGGACGCCGTCGATGCTGAAGAAGGAGAAGGAGAAGGAGAAGAAGCCGGCTCCGAAGAGCCAAAGAAGAAGAAACAACAACATGAAGACGAGAAAGATGAAGAGAAAAGAATCCCGCCAGTCAACTTCCTCGAATGGAACCTCCTCACCGGCCCCCTCTCCCCCACCGATCCCGCCTCCCCCCTACACTATGCACCATCCTCCGAAACCCTCTTTGACATTGTTCTCGACAAGGGCACCTTTGACGCAATCAGCCTCTCCGCAACGTCCTCCCCCACCGAAACCCATCCGTGCGAAATCTATCGCCAGAGGCTCCTGCAGCTGCTCAATCCCCATGGCGGCATCTTCTTGGTCACGAGCTGCAATTGGACGGAGAAGGAGCTGAGGGGCTGGTTTGAGGATGAGCGGGATGGCGAGCTGAGGGTTGTGGGACGGGTCGAGTATCCGACGTTCACGTTTGGTGGGATGAAGGGGCAGACGATCAGTACCTTGTGCTTTAGGAGGGGGTGAGTGAGGTGCGGATTATTTGGGGTGGGTTGAAATGATGGGAGGGGGGGTTTGGATTTGATACCATTTGGATAGCAGTAGAGATAAGATGGGGAAAACATGTCTCGTTTGGAACGAGGTGTGTGTGCATAGAGCTACCTATATCAAGATGCGCGGATCGAGTGGTGGCTGGCAGGGGCATAACACTGGATACATGTGGCCTCTTATCTAGCCAAAAGACTCGAACGCATCTCATCATGACAAGACAACCTTGAAAAGAAACATTGCTTAAACATAGAACAAAAGTGGCAGATTGCTTCTCAACACTACACTGCACAAATCATCCCCCCCCTAGTCTACACGTATGCTTCTCACCTGTATGCTCGCTTCCTTACCAATCCTCCATCCATTACCATCAACTCATCATTGTCATTTTCCCTTGCTCCTCTCTCACACCCCCGTCTATCCATCCTGGCCATGTGTAGTTTTGTATATATTGTTGTGTCCCTTGTCGGTCGAGTTTTTGCATCAAACCTCTCACCACTGTCCAAGGAAAGAGAAAGTCTCACACGCACCCAAAGCCGCTGCAGCACGGGCAAGGACAAAAAATCATTGCTTCATTACGGGTTTTCTCATCTATGGTGAAGTATTCATGGGCTCTCCGCCTCCTGACGCTCCGCCCGTCGCCGCGGCCACCGCCTGCGTCGCGAAGTAGCGCACGTCCACGTCGTCATCCTTCTGCAGCTTGTGCAGGTTCGGCAGGATGCGCTGCTGGATCAGCTCCTCGCCCCGGGGCGACGGCGTCGCCTGGGTGCCCTCCTTCTCAATCGTGTAGAGGGTGCCCTGCTCCGGCAGGCGCTGCAGGGCGTTGATGAGCACCTTGTACGTCTTAGCCACGTTGAAGCGGATGTTGGGGATGTCGTCCCCGGTCAACTTGTCCAGCATGGGCAGAATCGACTTGGAGATGACGTCTATGCTGACGACAGAGGCCAGGGTCTGCGTTGCAATGAATTAGCCACTGCTACCATGACAGATAACTCAAAAGAAAAAAAAAAACGGAAGAGAGACTTACCGAAATGGCAAAGCAAGTCGTCATCCGGTACAGATAGTTGGGGTGGTTGCCCATCGTCATGACCTTAGGGATGATGGCCTCACTCGCCCACTCTACGCCAAACACCTCTGTCAGCTTTCGCAGGTTGTGAGTAGCAGCCTCGCGGATGGAGAAGACGGTGTCGCCAAGCCAGCCCATGCACAAGTTGCTCAACTTCTCGTCAAAGAACTTGACGCCCAGCTGGCTGGCCAGCAGAGGGATGTACTCGATAATGGCCAGGCGCACGCGCCACTGCTTGTCTTCGGCCAGGTTGACAATGGCAGGCAGTAGCGAGACGGACAGGGGGTCGATGCCGATAACTGCAAAGATACGTTAGCCTTCTTCGCTGCTTATGGATACTTTAAGTTCCTGCACATACCCTGGTTCACCAGCTCCAGCTTCGAAATGATGTGCAGTCTAACCTCGGGGAACTCGTCCTTGAGCATCTGGAGGAACATGGGTAGCAGGTGGTCGATAGTCCTGAGTGACGATTAGCTAGGCTCGGGGATCATGGATGCGGCAAACATACTCTTGCTTGCCCAGTATCGGAGCCAGGCCGCTGATCTGAGTTCCCAGGGCAGCGCGCACATGCTGCGACGTGTCTGAGACGAGATCCTCAATGCTGCCCATAATGTCATTAAGGAGCGTCTGTCGGTCCACCAGACTGCAGAAGCCGGGGATCTGGCCGGCAATGGCCGTCCGCACCTCCGCCTCGTTGTCCTTAAGAAGCTTGACGAATGCCGGCACCAAGTCTCTGGAGACGACTTCTTCGTCAACGGCCTTGGCAATCTGTCGAGAGAGACACATCATTTGTTAGCAACGACCCAAAGCTGCCTATCATCATGCCGCCCACGAACCTTTTCAAACCTGTCGGCTATCATGTACCTGACTCTCCAGCTCTTGTCCTCGATCAGGTTTCGCAGCGAAGTCAGCAGGACGCCGTGGCTGGCCTGCTGCTCCTTGGGCACGCCCTCGGCAATGGCGATAAGAACCTCCACGGTGAGTAATCGAACGCTGTCCTGGTCGTCCGTCACGAGGTGCTGGAAGAGGGGAATCATCTCGTCAATGACAATGGCGGGGGGCATCTCCTTGACAAACTTGGCCAGGTTGGACGCGGCCTGGCGGCGCACCATCGGGGTCTCATCGTGGACAAGCAGACCAAACTGCTGGCGGAGCTGCTCCTGGACGGGAGGAGACACCTTCTTGTAGGGAGCCGTAAACAGGCCGCAGCCGGACACCTTTGACGTGAACCAGTCGGCCTTGGCGAGGCGGATTGTGAGGGGAATGAAGAACTCTTCGACCTGTTGCGGTGAGAGCTCCTCGCAGATCTTGTTGAGAGACTCGACAGCCTAGAATGTGCGCGTCAGCAGAGCGCTTGAGCTAGCGCCAGCGTGCAGCTTACCTTGTCTCGAACGACGGGCTCCTCAATGGCGGCGAGGTTCTCGAGGGGAGACAGCAAGACGTGGCCCCACGCAGGACCGCCGACGTATTCGATGAAGTTGCCGAGCTCCTCGCTCAGAGCGACCAAGACCTCGTCCTCATCCTCAACAGACTCTGCGTCACGAACATCATGTTAGAACCAAGACAAGGCAATCGGTTGAGGCGAGGGAGATGAGGAAGCATCGCCAAAGCGGAAAATCGAGTTGTCACTGACCGTCGAGGAAGGGAATCAGCTCATCTCTTGTTCGCTCGGCGCCGAGGGCAAGAGCAATTGTAGAGAGCCGGTGAATCGCGTTGAGTCGGAGCAAAACATCGTCGTGCTAAGGGAAAAGCACAGCTCTAGTCAGCATCGCGCCACAAGACAAGGGGGAACGGCAAGCTAAGGAAAAGGCAAGAGGAGCAGAAGCCGGGATCCAAGGGCCAGGGCTTGATGTACCTTGAGCTCGTCGATGAGCACGGCGATGGGGTAGAGCTCGTCGTTTGCGTTTGGCGCTTCAGCCATGGCGTGTCACGAGAGAGGCAAAAGCAGAGACGAGGATGCGTGCGGCGAGAGAAAAAGGGCGCGTTGGTCGAGTCGAATCGAGACGCTCGAGTCACCGCGGAGTAAAGCTGGGAATCGAGGGTGTGGCGGGACAAGGCGAGCGAGACGAGGTCGATGGCGAGGCCGGGCTTGGAGCTGGTGATGCAATCAACGGGGGATGATGATGGCTTTTGCGCAGATCGGAACTGGGCCAGACAGGGCACGATGCTGTACCAGAGGCCGAGCCAGAAGCAGAGACGCGGAATTGAGCTGCGACGGGCGCCGATGCCGCGGTCCGGAGGAGGTCGAGAGGCAGGGCTGAGGGGCAGCTGGACGAGGCTGGAGGCGGAAGGGCGGAGTGCTGAGATGGAGGTTGAGTCGAGGTTTGAGGGGTGAAGATGCAGAGGCACACGAAGCTGCTCAGCTGTTGGAGCCCAGCCCAGCAAGGCCTCGCCTGTTGGACAGCGACTCAGCGGTGCTGCCAGCGCTGCTCGGGGCATGTAGAGGCGACCTGGGGCAACCAGCTGGACAAGCTGCCGCGGCGTTAGTGGTTGTGCTGGTGCCATGGTGTATTGCACTAACATGACCTGCCCCGCCAACAAGGTATACCTGTACCTTTTGGGCGCTGTTTCCCCCCACCCGCAGCCCCTGTGCCTTGGGCGTCTCTTCTTTTTCCTGTAATTTGCCCCTTTGCTGGACAGCCTGGAAATAGGTAGGTAGGTACTTTGAGGTACTTTGCGATCCTGTAAGCCACGGCCATGTTCAATTTGACATGCTACAGACGTTAGGTAGGCTTGGATACAGGCTTCCTCATGACGGGGAAGTAGTTGAATGATGTATTGGAAGTGAATCATATCATGAAAACACTTGCATCTCGTCCGATCCAATGAGTTCGTGGAGGCATCAAAAGCATCATCAAAGCCCAAGGCAGAGCCTCATGGCTGCTGTGCCCTGACTGCAACATCACCAACAACGTGGAGCTGTAATCCGTTTACTTGGTTCTCCTGCTCTTCTTCGGCTACACTTTGGGCTTTGATTTCTAGGTAGATACTCTTCTAGACGTTATTTGCAGCATCTCCGTCGGAAATTGTTGATCTCTCACTTGCAGATGCATTCCATCTGTGCTAAAGGGGGCTGCTGGTAGGCAGTACCGAAATGTACAAAGCCTCCACGGGAACAGGGAGCATCGATATTCCGTCACCCCGCCGATATCAGGACCTGCCAAAGCGCAGCGTCTGGCCCGTCAGTTAGCGAGATACCTGCCATTCCGCGGCGCTCTCACCCGCCTGCCAAGTCCCTCTGCATCGGTCCGCCATCACCATCCATTATCACCCCGCCATCGTCCCTCCAAAAATTCCTGTGACTCAAAGCGACAGACTCCAGCCAATTCTCACGACTCGCCAATTCCGGCATCACCAGCAGTCGAAGCCCGTCGTCACGATGCCGACCATTTCCGTCGACAAGTACAAGCTGTACGAGGCCCTCGGCCGCAAGTATGTGACTACAACTCCCCGTCAACCGCACTAGGATATCACCACCATCACCATCTATCACCACTATCCATCCTTACAAACAACCAAGAGGATAGCCCTCGCATTGTCCAGTCGCTTACTTACCCTCTCGCCAAACAGATTCACGACGGCAGAGTTCGAGGACCTCTGCTTCGAATTCGGCATCGAGCTCGACGAGGACACCGAAGACCAGGAGCGGCCCATTGTCAACGGCGAGCAGGAGCCTCCGCAGCTCAAAATTGAGATTCCCGCCAACCGCTATGACATGCTCTGCTTCGAGGGCATCGCCCTCAACCTCAACATCTTCCTCGGCCGCACCAAGCCGCCCAACTTCCGCGTCGTAGAGCCAAAGGATGGCCTGCTGCAGACCATCACCGTGTCGCCCGAGGTCGCAAAGGTCCGGCCGTACGTGGCCGGCGCCATCCTGCGCAACATCACCTTCACCAAGGACCGCTACGAGTCCTTCATCGCCCTGCAGGACAAGCTGCACCAGAACCTGGCCCGCCAGCGGACGCTCGTGTCCATCGGCACCCACGACCTCGACACCATCAAGGGCCCCTTCACATACGAGGCCCTGCCGCCCAAGGACTTCAAGTTCGTCCCGCTCAACCAGACGCAGGAGCTGACGGGCGAGACGCTCATGACCTTTTACGAAAACGACCGCCACCTGGGCCGCTACCTGCACATCATCCGGGACGCCCCCGTATACCCCCTGATCCTCGACTCCAACCGCGTCATCTGCTCGCTGCCGCCCATCATCAACGGTGACCACTCCAAGATTACGCTCAACACCACCAACGTCTTCATCGAGATCACCGCCACCGACCTCACCAAGCTGGAGATTGTCACCGACATGATGGTGACCATGTTCTCCGAGTACTGCGCCGAGCCCTTCACCGTCGAGCCCGTCAAGATCATCTCGGACCACAACAACCAGACCCGCATCACGCCCCATCTGCGCCCGCGCGTCACCCACGCCGAGGTCGACTACCTCAACAGCTGCACCGGCCTGAGCGAGTCGCGCGAGAGCCTCTGCCAGCTGCTGTCCAAGATGGCCTACGTCGCCCGGCCGTCGGACAAGGACGCGAACCTGCTCGAGGTGGCCATCCCGCCCACCCGCGCCGACGTGCTGCACCAGGCCGACATCATGGAGGATGTGGCCGTGTGCTACGGCTTCAACCGCCTGCCCCGCAGCTCGCCCAACCGCAGCGCCACCGTCGCCGCGCCGCTGCCCATCAACAAGCTGAGCGACATTGTGCGCATCGAGGCCGCCATGGCCGGCTGGAGCGAGGTCATGCCCCTGACGCTGTGCAGCCACGACGAGAACTTTGCCTGGCTCAACCGCAAGGACGACGGCAACACCGTCGTCAAGCTGGCCAACCCCAAGACGCTCGAGTACCAGGTCGTGCGCACGTCGCTGCTGCCGGGCCTCGTCAAGACGATCCGCGAGAACAAGAGCCACAGCTTGCCCATCAAGATCTTCGAGGCCGCCGACGTCGTCTTCAAGGACAGCCAGGCCGAGCGCCGTGCCCGCAACGAGCGCCACTTCGCCGCCGCCTGGTGCGGCAAGTCGAGTGGCTTCGAGGTCGTCCACGGCCTGCTCGACCGCCTCATGCTCATGCTGCGCACAAACTTTGTCGTCGGCAGCGATGGCAGCAATACCGACGTCAAGCCCGACGGGTACTGGATCGAGGAGCTCAACGAGGACACCTTCTTCCACGGTCACGCGGCGGCCGTGCACCTCCGGCTGGGAGGCAAGGAGCAGCGCATTGGCGAGTTTGGGATCCTGCATCCCTCTGTGTTGGAGAAGTTTGATCTAAGGTGAGTTTTGTTGCAGTTTACATGGAGTTATCCATGGACACTCTCAATGCAATTTGTTATTGTTGTTGAACGGACTGCTAACGTATTTGCATAAAGATTCCCCGTCAGTACTTTGGAGATTAACCTAGAGGTCTTCTTATAATCTTACTTTGCGCGCATTTAAAAGTACCAAAAGCTACATGTTATCAAGAGCGTACCCCCGGATAGTGGAGGTTGTCAGCTGAACAAAGAGCGTAAAACAAGATGAATAAAGTAGATTTGGGTTGGAACAATAAAAGAAACAAGCAGTAAAAACTTCATTTCCAGAAACAAGACATTATCCGTATCTCTGTGGAATTGCGAAATAAGAGTCGGTAACACGAAAATCTAGGGTAGTTGAAAACGGGGAACTGCCTAACATTCTACACAATAACACCCCTCCCAGAACTCCCTAGATATTGATCAATTGATCACTTACACTCGAACAGGACTGAAAACCTTCATGCAAACGCTCATAAATCATCGCTGACACAGATTATCTATATCTACCTCACCCTGCCGTCTGAGGCGCTCTCATTCTTTGCTCGTGGCAAGCGCCTTTGCCTGACTGAAGAACAGACCGAGTTCCTCCCCATTCCCATAAGATGCGTCTACTAGGTATCCTTCTTTATGAGATTACTCCTTCTTTCAGCCAACTTGTAGTCAAAAGCCGGCTTCGACCGTGATGGATGCACGAAAAAAGAACAAGAAAAGCATGATGATTGTCTATCCTTCTGCCAAGCTTCCTTTGACTTCTTTTGCAACCGCACAAAGCTCATCTTACAGAATCAGTCTCAGAGCAACTCTAGTCGCAACTTTTCAAAGGCGAGGGTTCCATAATTCTTGCTGTGGCAACAATCCAGAAAGCCATCCAGATTCTTCGGGTACGGGTCCTTGCTCAGGTGTATAGTCAACCAGCTCTGCAGGCCCAATGTCAACCACCGAAATCTCTGAAATCGTGCGCGGCCGGACGTACACAAGACGCTTGGTGTTTTGTGTCTCCATGACCACATACGGCTGCGCGACCTGGTCTGCAAACATGACCTCCTACGTCATCTCCCGCATCTCCTGATCGCGAGAAATGGGGGCTGTCGCCGAGCTTTCAGCAGCGGGTTCGGCGGCACGGCCAAAGTTGGACATGACGGCCTTGCCAATGTTGAGGCCAGCGATACCATCGCGAAGGGCCGCAAAGGCGCCCATCCCGTCTGCAGACACGCTGTGCTGCAGAGTGGCGTGCCTATCTTCGGGCGTCAAGATGCCGTGCGCGGTCTCGACCGACGTGAGCACCGACTGGCTGGTCGACAGGCTGGGTTGCCGTGGACTCGGGGCCGACGATGCCGATGTCTCTGGCGCTCCCTCTTCTGCTCGGGCCACGCTGGGATAGTGGAGGCTCGAGACGGCAGCCTGCCGGTCGCTTTCCGCAATGGCGGCGGCGTTGAGCGCACCGTTCATTTCGTCCTCGGTGCGGCCAAACAGCTGATGCCACCAACGGATCTCGTCAAGACGCGGCAAAATGATGCGTTCCTTTCCCTTGACATGATCATCGATTGTCGGGTCGTAGTCGGGGTTGGTGAATTCAGCTCTCCGGCAGAGGAAGTAGTCCCACACTGATGACGTCCTCTCTGCTACGCGGGCATCTTTTCGCTGCTTCTCTGAGTTGTACAGAAAGGTTCCGTACTGACACGAGTACGAGTGATACATCAGACGCCGGAGGAATCGTTCATTGTACTCGAAGCGTGTCTTGTTCTGCCGTAGTAGCTGGTACATGCAGTCGAGGAACTGGTGGAAAACCGGGCTGATCATCTTTGGCACGGTGGCTTCCTCGTCCACTACCTGACCGCTGGCAGTCTCGCCCATGGAAGCAAGATCGGCGTCTTCTTTGTTCGAGCTGAAGAAGCGTTTGGCGCCGCTAATGACGTTTTGAAAGGCGTCGGTCCGTCCGTCACTCTCTCCCGGCTGCACCTTGAGACCGGCGAACGCGTCCTTTTGTACGGTGAACCAGTCTTCGGAATTGAGGTGGCCTGAGCGTAACCTGAACATGTGGCCAAAAGACAGCCAGTCCTTTTCTACGAGGACGATGAAGCCGTCAATGGTGCGATAGTAGGGGTCCAGCATGACCTGGGCCAGGGCACTCAGCTGGCTGGTGCGATCCCAGCCATCTGAGCAGTGGATCAGAACGTGCGAATGCTTGATGCCGACTTGACGGGCAATGAGGGCTGACCCATCAAGGATATCGTGAATGTGCCTTAGCCAGTTGCTCTGGTGCAGGAGCTCGCGGTTGGGGGGCAGAGGAGACAGGTCGGCATCCTTGAGCGCCTCCACCACCTTGAGCAGCGAGTTTCGCATGATGTGAATGTTGTCAATGTTGAGGAAGACCTTCTGTGCAAACTTGTACTTGTCCATCGGTTCCGAGCCCATCCCCTGCACCTGATTCACCATGGCATTGATCGTCGGACGAGCATCCACAATGAGGTTGTTCTGCTGCGCGCCATAGATGAGCCGCTTGCCGGTCTTGTCGTCGTAGAGAGCAGCAGATCTAGAAATGAGTTCGTCTTCATATCGCTCCGTTTCCGTGAGTTGAGTTTCCAGCATGACGCTGCCGTTGGACACCTCTGCCTGACTCGACATTGGCGAGGAGCTTTCTGAGCCGCCACTACCGGTCGAGGCTGAAAATGAAGCAGCGACCAGCTTTTCGTCCTGGACATTAGTCCTCCTGGTGATGCCTGCCAACGGCTGAGAACTCCGCGTGATGGTGCAGTTATTGACCGGATGGATGTAAGAGAGGGCGGGGATTCGATTCCTGGATCGGAACTCCTTGGCATATTTGAGAACATTATCAGAAATCTTGGACGGCACGACGAGAACGGCCGGATAGGTGTCGCAAAAACTGTAGTCGTGGTTGATGTTGGTGATCCTCCAGCCCTTGTCCGGCAGCTTCTCGCTGATGCCCTGACGACGAAACTCCGCTCTGGGGTCGTAGATGTTCCAGCCGTTGATCTCCTTCTCCATCTTGGGCGGCTTGTGGCTAAAGGCAAATAGGTTCTGGACGGTGCCAAGCTTGCAAGTGCGACACTTGATGTGGTCAAAAGCCTCACGCGCCACCTCGGTGGTGGGGAAGTTGAAGGTGATAAAGGTAAAGTCCCGGCATTGGATGCGTATTGACGGTGCCTGACGGGACGACGGAGGCGTCGGCCGGAATGTGCAATGGGAGAGCATCGGGTATGTGATCCATTTCTCGCGCTTCTTCGGCGGAGGCATCGACTCTTGGCCGTCTTGAGGTGGCTGTTCGATGATGGCGGTAAAGATCATGTGGAAGTTGGTCAATGTCAGCGTGCCGGTGGCCGTCTGGCCGCCGTTGATGGCCTGGACATGTTCGATGATCTGGGGGGAAATAGCCACGATGTCAGGACTTGCGACTAGAGTTGGGCCTCCGAGTGGAAGCTGAGACGCAGGAGAGCTGTGCCGTCAAAGCACATACCTTCTTGGCTTCCATCGTTCGTGAGCCCCCCTAGGCTGGGAGGTGCAGGCAGCTGATACGATATAAACCTCCCGACTCTATTGCGGAGTTGGCGGATCTCGTTGATCTGCGGCCGTGGGGTGCTACGGTGAGGTGCAGATGGACGTCGCGTAAGGCTTTGCGTCTTCGGGGCCCGACAGCGAAAGCCGCAGGAACGATAAGAGGGACGAGAACAGCAACGCGCCAGCAACAGCAAAGGCACTGCGAGGCCAGTGGTGACTCGACAGGAAAGGGATTCGGCGATGTAGAGGCGCAGTTTAGATCAGCTCCAGGAATGTGCCTTGGAAGGGCAACACCTGCGGGACGCGGCAGAGATCGAGTCGAACGAGCGGAAGCAGGAGCGGTGATGGGTGGCCGACTTGAAAAGCGAACCGCAGGCCACCATCACAGGCTCTCCAGCTGTGCCTTTGTCTGGACGCCAAAAAACAAGGACAAGAATCACCAGATGGAAGAGCGCCAGAGGCTCATTGCTGCCTCTGATTCGGATTGTCAACGAGGCTGCAGCGAGTGCGGGACAAAGAATTGCAGCAGAGCCCCTTGTCCTAAGCCAGATCTGCGTACAAGGAGAGAAGCGTCGTCAGAAGCTCAAGAGCGGCATCACAAGGTTCAAGGACGAGGCTTCAGGCAGGTGCTGGCGGGGCACCTGCCCGGGGGTGGGGTTGCCAGGGAACCCGAAAGACGTCAGGCGCGGCCATTGCGCTGAGGAAGGGGCCACAGCAGCTTACGGGGCGCTATAGCAGGACAGTGTTGGGGGAAGGAGGCACCAGCAACAAGTTGAAGCGCGAACTTGCCAGAGTGACGCATAATAGTCGGCGCACGCCAAAACTGATTCTCCGGCCTGGATGAGCTAGCGCCAGGTACGTACCGCTTAGTATCGTGAAAGAAGACCAAAAAAATCCCCCCAAGATATTCGGATTGAAAAATTAGGGAACAATTTTAGCCCACTTTCCACACTCGGCACAAGGACCACTTTGTCCCGGTTAGGGCTCAACCCACACAAGCCGAAAATTGACCCTGCGAAGCGCCAAACCGCTGCGACTCTGTGACTTGAAGCCTCTCGCCCAGCCCCAAGCCCGCCAGCCCTTGGAAATCGCGAACTTTGTCCCTTTTCTCTGCACGGCCAGATACAGCACCACAAGTTCAAGTCACAGAAGACTCGAATTCACATCATTCAAAATGTCTCACCCGGGTGCTCAGATGTGAGTGCAGAAAGCTTTTCCCCCCTCCGTGGTGTTTGATATCGATACACAGAAAAGAACCCTTGTCGCCGTCGTTTTTTCCTTTATTCGGTGGTGATGCTTGATGGGAGTGATGGTGGTGATGGCGTCGACCGATACGGCGGGAAGGATATAGAGAAAGAGCAGGGAAAATGGGAATTGGGTTGATACATCTGCTGGGAAGGAACCCAGGCAAAAACAAACAGGGAGCATGGAGTCTTGCGTTGTTGGAAAGACTGTCATCACCACCATCACTACCATCACCATCACGACCACACCATTCAACAAACTTTCACGTTCCAATTACGCACAAACGCTAACAGCATCCTTTCCTCAAACAGCTCCAAGCGGAGAAAGTTCGTCGCCGACGGTGTCTTCTACGCCGAGCTCAACGAGTTCTTCCAGCGCGAGCTCGCTGAGGAGGGCTACTCCGGCGTCGAGGTCCGCGTCACGCCCACCGTCACCGACATCATCGTCCGCGCCACGCACACCCAGGAGGTCCTCGGCGAGCAGGGCCGCCGCATCCGCGAGCTCACGTCGCTCATCCAGAAGCGCTTCAAGTTCCCCGAGAACTCCGTCTCCCTGTACGCCGCCAAGGTCCAGAACCGCGGCCTGTCCGCCGTCGCCCAGTGCGAGTCGCTGCGCTACAAGCTGCTCAACGGCCTGGCCGTCCGCCGCGCCTGCTACGGTGTCCTGCGCTTCATCATGGAGTCTGGCGCCAAGGGCTGCGAGGTTGTTGTTTCCGGCAAGCTCCGTGCCGCCCGTGCCAAGTCCATGAAGTTCACCGACGGCTTCATGATCCACTCCGGCCAGCCCGCCAAGGACTTCATCGACAGCGCCACCCGCCACGTCCTGCTCCGCCAGGGTGTCCTCGGCATCAAGGTCAAGATCATGCGCGGCTCCGACCCTGAGGGCAAGGCCGGCCCCCAGAAGTCCCTCCCCGACGCCGTCACCATCATCGAGCCCAAGGAGGAGCAGGCTGTCCTCCAGCCCGTCAGCCAGGACTACGGCGCTAAGGCCGCCCAGGCCGTCGCCCAGGGCAGCCAGGACATCCGGGTCGCCGAGCAGGAGGGCGCCACGGAGGAGGCCCAGCCCGCCGCTGAGGAGCAGTAGGATGGTCCTGGCGACTCTGCCTGGTGAAATTGTGTGTTGTCTTTTAGCAAAAGGGGTCCTTGGAGAGACGGGAACAAGAAAACCCTGGGTCTTTGTGGACTAGAAGGATGAGAGAAGAGATCGGTTGATGATGATTATATCAAGCCACAGGGCAAAAGGGATGGCGGTCAAACTCAAGGCGTCAATTGATCATTTGCATCTGCTAAAGGGGCATGGGAAAAAGGTTCCGTCCTTGTTTTTCCTTGAATCTTTAATGATATGAAACAAAAAACTTAAAAAAACTTTCATGGCCAAACACCGATTTCTTGATTTCCTTGTCCATGTATTTTGCGTGTTCGCTGCGAGGGCGGATGCTGTCATTAAAATGCTGATATGTAACAAAACGATTAAAACAAGATAATGAGTAAGGTATGGTATGGTAGAGAGAGTTGAAGCAAAAAGAAATCGGTTGTTATAGGCCATAACCAGCCTGTGGTATATATCTCTCTCCTTCACAAAGGAAACATGCTTCCCCATCTTCTTGTTTCTCCCTTCTTTTTCAAAGACCATACAATGGCCCGCACTCTTTTCATTCCC
>LFMI01000476.1:79856-90002 GCA_001050175.1 Trichoderma parareesei | reverse complement strand
GGGGGGGGGGCGAACAGTGAGGTCTCGGTCTCTGTAGTGGGAGCTGAGTGCCTGTGGTGACCTGTGTGAGGGATGAGGTGTGAGGTACCGGACAGTACCTTACCAATACCTATGTGGGAACTTGGAGCGTGTCTCACCAGCGTCTGTGGGCGCTGCTGCAGTGCGTGTACAGGGCGCGGCATCGGCCTCAGCGGGCTCGGCGGGCCACGACAGAGGCGCAAGGCCCTGGAGCACAGCGCTAAGCTGGAGGGACGGGTACCTGAGGGGCTAGCGGGCGAGGGTGCTGCGCTTCTCACAGGGCGGGGAGATGTGCGGGAGAGTAGAGGATACGCAGCGATAGGACAGCGTCACATGCAACAGCAGGTAGAGTCTACTGCTGCACTAGCAGGCCGGCTTCGACCTTGCCCGTCATTCTTGCGCGGCATAATCACACGCATGCATCTCTGCCCACTCTTTCTCTTCCTCTCCATCTCTCCAGCAACTACTATAACAAACCCCAGTCAGTCCAAGCCACGGCCAGACCCCATCAAATCCCCGGCCCCAGCCAAGCTGCAGAACAGAGCATCTCAGCCGAGAAATGATGCTTTGCTTCAATATTAGTAGCAGGTAAAGCCGGTGGATCGCAGCGGTCCTCTAACGTGAATCCCCGGCTGGGCAATGCAGACTCGTGTCTGGCCTGTTTCATTCACGCTCGAGCTGTTTGTTCATTACGGCAAGGCTGGAGATCTCTCTGAGATGGTCGCCTCGGTTCGTCTCGTGTACATTACTGCATCTTGCCTAGGTAGCGGTTTGCTGGCAGTTGCTCGCCAGACAGCGGTCGAGCCACACGATGGAGATGTTGCTTAGCTCTCTTCCGCTCCGTCTTCATAGGTATTACGTCTTCTCAACGTTGGCTGGAACTGCTAACGTGGCATCTCACACGTGCAGCGTCGAACAGCATTACAGTGTCAAATGAGGCGGCATTCTTGCAACCGGTGTGGCATGGCATCTTCCCTACCTTTTCCTCCCTTTCCTCCCCTCCCTCCTTGCATCGACGCGTCACAAGGGCCCTGGTAATCAAAACCAGAACGAAATCCGAAGGGCCGAGTCGCAAATCACACCTTGATAAACAGGGCGACGCATCCGAACCTCACGTTTCTCCCCGAGAGCGCGATCCGAACGGGCAGCCTTGCGCAGACGTCATTGGTCCGCCGCCAGCAGGGGAAGCATGTGTTTTTGATGGGATTCTGGTACCGATGAACCCGAAAGGTCTTTACTTATTGTGCTTCTATCATTAATATTACTACTATAGTCAACAACAGGAACAGCACTTGAGCACGAACGAGGATGGAGTCTAGTGTAAGCAACCCTACTCTCATCTGGTCTCCAAAAATAGTGCTGCTCCGAGCCAGGGACGGTCCCCTCATCGCGCCTCACCTCATCTCACTCACGCGTTCGTACGTTATCACGAGACCGGCAGATAAGGTAGTCGTCTTAGACATGAATCCGCTGCGCCTCACTAGTCCGACTAATGGCTCACTAGGGCAGTAACGAGGATACGAAGGCGGGCTACAAATCGCCAGCAATGTCTCGATACTGACGCAGCCTTTGAAGTCCTCATAACCATCATACTAAGACTCATCCTTATTGCCTTTCGGTCCCCTTGGTCATCATCTCCTCTGGTAATTCCCATCTAACCCCCATTTGCCCCATGATATCACAGCATCTCTCTTCATCCGCACAACTGATTCATGCCCAGTGGACCCCCCAGTCCAAGCGCTTCCAAGTTTGGCACAGTGCCGAGAAGATGATCGACCTCCTCTCTGCTTCACATCACAATTAGGGGACCCCCCTTGTCCGGACCAGTTGAACCTCCGCGGGCGAAACAAGACGCAAGAATGACCGAAAAGGACCAAGAGAATCGACCCCTGGATAAGTGGAGCAGGGACGCGCAAACATGAAACATAGTACCTACTACTAGGTACTGTACGCAGTACGACGTTGCGACGCTTGAGGATTTTGACATCCAGTCCGGGCATTATTAAAGCCGTCACCTTTGTTGGCACCTTGCAGACCATGGAGGCGGATGTTATCGAGCTTCCGAGTACTACCTGGATACCCTCTTTCTATCGACAAATAGAGACGAAAACAAAGAGGAGGTGGTGGTGGTGGTGAAGGTCATTGATTGTATAATGTCATCCCTCGATCTGCTTCTGATACCCGTCCGAGAGATCCTTTTGCTGGATCAGGTATTAGAGAATCCGCTAAAACCGTCCCCCAGAGGGAGCAAAAAAAGAAAAGAAAATTTCCGGCGCCGGGAGTCGAACCCGGATCGCTGCGGTGCTCTCAATTTGAAAGCGCAGTATGCTAGCCACTACACCACGTCGGATAAGGCGCTGGTGACGGGGATCCCGTGACCTGCTGCAGGACGGCGTCGATATTGACCTTTATAGGGCTTTGCTTTGTCCAGTTGACGAACTTGATTTCACCGACTTCCACGGCAAAAAGATCAAAGTTCACAAGTTGGTCAACAACATCACAAGATTGAAACATCTTTGATCATTCTCAAGGACCAAATCAAGTGGCCAATTTGCTAGTCGAATACGTGCTGAAGAACATGTGCAACAGACCTCTTCTGTCCGTAGGTAGAACTAGCGAAATCTATGTGCAGACATACTTCACCTTTTGTCGTAAGGGGGCCAATCTCCAAAAAAAGAACTCTGGCATTCCTTCATTCCGCAAACCATTTCCCTTCCAGATGTATCCCTGAAAAAAAATCTATTCCTTTCTCTAGCAGTTCAAGTCGGGCACTGTGGCCCCTCACCAGATACTTATGTCTGGTTCTTGAACGAAAGAGAGATATGGTATCAAACCTCCAACTCCAACGGGGAAGAATAACACAGCAAGTGGCGGAAATGAAAAGAAACGGGTGATAAGATGGGGGGAAAGGGGGGGTTAGAGAAAGAAAAAGGCTGAGAAAAAAAGAGGTCACTGCCTGACCCAAAG
Organism: Trichoderma parareesei; assembly: GCA_001050175.1. Taxonomy (NCBI): domain Eukaryota; kingdom Fungi; phylum Ascomycota; class Sordariomycetes; order Hypocreales; family Hypocreaceae; genus Trichoderma; species Trichoderma parareesei. Next base: position 87,017 of record LFMI01000476.1, on the reverse strand, counting down.
GCAAAGTCGTCTGCAGCTACATAGTCATGTCGCGCTGTTAGTAAAGCCGTTGGGTTCCTACCTGGAGATTTGTCTTGTTCACAAGACTGTCGAGATCAAGTGTTGGCGTATCCGGGATAAAGATCGGTTGTTGTCGCAATTCCGAGCATCGTGCGTCACGCTGTGGGCTGTGGTTAGTATCCAGTGCATTAGATGGCAAGCCCGCCCTTCGGGATGTATCCAGAGCTGGTTGCGGGACATGATGGGTTGGCGAAGATGCGTTTCGCGGTTGTTGTTAGTTTGGCAGAGCATGAACAATCATGATCGGAGGCGTTTGGCGTCTGCAAGACAATTAGCTTCTTCTGTTTACCGTATTCTGGCGCATTGAAGAGCTTACCTTGCTGGTCTTCTTCGCCCTGCTCCTCCTCAGTGCGACGCCGTTTCGGTAGGCCGGCGGTTGTCGTCGGCAGGCCGATGCTGGCATCTTCGGCAACCTCTACATCATCTCTCCAGTCGATCTCGGGCATTTCGTCCTCAAAGGCTAGATCCTCGTTTGTGATCTCTTGCTCTAGGTCTTGCACGGTGCCCATATCCAGAAGAGTAGAGGCGCCTTCGCCGTTGTCAGCCAGGGTGTTCGTCGTACCGGTGTCAGCCTCGTTGGCATCAACGTATTCGTCAATGGAGTGCATGGGAACCTCTTGCGACGCTTTGTCGCCGGCTTCCGTTTGCGTAGTCTGTTCAAACTGGATTTCGCCTCCGTTGTCTCCTGCAGATTCCTGAAGCTCTAGGTGAATAAAGGGGTTGGCGTCGGCATCCTCCTCTGCATCGTCTGGGCGTGATTCGTTAGCACCCGATGTGTTCAAAGTATTTCCGTGAATGGTTCTTACCGTATGAATATGTGGCATCTGGTGCCTCTTCGGCTTCGGCATTAGCATGTGAGGAATCGGCATGGCCCGCTGCCTCCACAACTACAGCCTGAAGCTGTTCGTGTTGATAGACCCCATCCCCGCTATCACTGTAGTCTCCCTCGTCCTGGTTCGCATTCTCTTCCACATCTCCCGCAAAGTCTTCAACGTCTTCCATAAAGTCTTCAGCCTCATCCTCGTCCTCGTCCTCATCCTCTTCAACTTCTTCCTCTTCCTCTTCTTCATCTTGGCCCGCGGTGTCGGCAGGCTGGTCTTCCACGGCCGAGGTCGACTCTTCGTCCTCATCTTCTTCTGACACCTGAGACTCTTCAGTCTCTGCGTCAGCGTTGCCATGCTCATCACCGTCCTCCGCACTTTCATGAGCTTCGGTGGCTTCGTTTGCTTCACTGTCCTCGTCCTGTTCATAGTCATCTCCATCATCAACCTCAACGGCCGTCTGATGATGGTGACCTGCAGGAGACTCGAACAGGTAAATCACTTCATCAAGCCCCTTGCTGGAGGCCGCACTCTCGACCAAGAATTCAAATCGCTTGCTAGGATTCGGCTTGGTGAAGAGATATGTGTACAGAGTGCGCGAACTGTCAGGGTCTTGGTTCTTTACGAGCAAGTCAAACACTTCCAACACTTGTCGAAAGGTAATGCTTGCGATTGAGTCTTGCATTGTGGCCTGGGAGACTGTTAGTTTACTCTCTTGCACGAGACAAGCCGGGTTTCAATAACTTACCTCTGCAAACTCGAGCCCGAGCTCATCAACCTGAAAGACAAGTTCATCATGTGCAGCGATTTCGTCCTCCAGCTCGGCGCGAAAGCCAGCGAGCAGAGACTCCATCGACTGATCCAATACAGATACATCAGAAAAGAAACCTTCCGTCTTCTTGTGTGAAAAGAAGGAATACTCGTTCCCCTTGTAATGCACAGTGATTGCTGGGAATTCAGGGTCGCCCCCAGGGCTTGACTCTGGCTGCGATCGCGAGTCATTCTCCTGGTGTTCCACGGGTTCTACTTCTGGGGAGGCAGCCTTTGCAGTTTCCTCATAGTCGGACTCGGCGGCATTGGCGTGCTGCTCAGACACGTGCTCGTGTGAATCACTGCTCTGGGACTCCGCGCTTTTCTGGGGATGGTCTGCTTCTTGTGTGGTTGCCTCAGCAGGAGCATCAGCGGCAGCCGCAACAGCACCCTTCACAGCACCCGTCTGGTCATACTCGCGCTCCCAAGTTATCTCATCTTCATCATCCTGAGCCGCTACCTCTAGCACCTCCACGTCACCAGCCGGTTCTTCCGTTGGTTGTGGGGGACCGGAGGGCTCTGCCATGGCAGGCTGCGCAATTGCAGGCTCTGCGGTGGCAACCCCGTCTGCGGCGGCGATGTCGTCCACATGAACCTCTTCTTCAACCGCTTCATGTGTTGACTCGTGCGTCACAGTAACATCATTGTCCTCGTAGTCGATTTCATCTGCTGCATGTTCGATTTCAGAGACAGGGGCATCTTTCGGCTGTTCCCCCTCCAGGGTGAGAATCTCCTCCTCATATACCGTAACAGCTGCTTTTGGCTGCTCATGTGCTTCATCAACAGTCTCGTCAGGGAAACGAGAACGGTCCAGGATGACCTGAGATTGCTCTGCCTCTGCATATTGTATCTGGACTTGGTCGTATCCGGTTTCGGTGTTTTCCGTATCGATACCTACATGTTCTTCGGTCGAGCTCACATGCTCAGGCGCGTTTGACGTTTGTCCATCATGGTGTGATGGCCACGGGTCGTGGGTGTGGTCTTCGGTCGTATCGATGTCGTAGTCGATGAGGTCGTCGTCGGCATGGTCGTCGAATTTGATCGACGGCGCCAAATCGACATCCATCTCTATCTCGGCCATGGCTGGTGACAGCCTGAGTGTTGGGTTGCTACTTCGTCGACGAAGGAGCGTGATCGTCAAATAACCGTCGCAAACGCTCGACAGGTGTCCTTCGGTATTTGGTCGGCCCACAGAGGGCGAGTCGCTCTATAACGGATCGTTTCAAGAAAAAACGAGAGAAAAAAAAGGCAGCCTTGAGCGGAGTTGAGGCTGGATGATTCTTGGGTTCCCAACGCTACGCCACTGGTGATATCGTGTCTGCAATCTGGTTGTTGAGGCCAGGGGAGAGACACATTGATAGCAGGAGGAGTGTGAAGGGAAGATTCAGGCGAGGCAACACAAGAGACGCGTCGTGTGAATATTGAAGAGCAGTTGATGGATCGCAGGCGCGGCAGATGGAAGGCGAAGAGTGAAGCCTGGTGAAGCTGATGGATGCGGCGACTTTTCGAATTTAGAGGCAGCTTTGACAGAAGCTGAGAGGAGCTTAGTTGACCCACACGTGAATAGGTACATACAGTAGGCAGGGCAGGAATAGGCTTAGCGCAGATACAGTGCTGCAGAAGTGAGAGACACGGTACAGATGCTCTCTGCTTTGTTGCGCGTGAGGCTAAAAAAAGCTTGAATGAGTCCCTCACTAGAAGAGAAGAAAGAAATCATGAAAGAACAGGTTATGGTCAGAATACCTAAGCCATATATTCAATTATATCACAGACAGGATCTTGATCTTTTAGTAGATGTTTGATGCGGCTTCGAGCACAGTAACACCAACAAGCCGTCCCCAAGCTTATATAAGCACTCATATCCCAAGCCCCTCCAACTGGGGCAGCACGTGACGGCGCTTCTGGAGCAGCGGCAGCCTTGTCACTGGGGAGCATCCAGCTCCTGAGTTAGACGTGGCTCAATTGAACCATCTGAGCATCCCACCACGGCCTCACTCTTTCAGACCGGATTCCTCTCCAGCGCACGTCACCGCCAAAATGGTACGGAAACAGCACCGTCAATTCCCCTACTGGTATTATTCCAGGGCTAACCAGCGTGTCATTAGGTTGTTCTTGCGGCGTCAATCTGCACCCGAGGCGGGAAAGCTGTCCTCTCGAGGCAGTTCCGTGAGATGCCCAGATCCCGCATCGAGGCTCTGCTGGCATCGTTCCCCAAGCTGGCACACAGCGGCACTCAACACACCATCGTCGAGCAGGACAACGTGCGATTTGTCTACCAGCCGCTGGACGAGCTGTACATGGTGCTCATCACCAACCGCCAGTCCAACATCCTCCAAGACATCGATTCCCTGCACCTGTTCGCCCAGGTCGTCTCCAGCACCTGCAAGACGCTAGACGAGAGGGAGATTGTCCGCAATGCCTACGAGCTTCTCAGCGCCTTCGACGAGCTGGTCACGCTGGGCTACCGGGAGAACCTGACCATTAGCCAGATCAGGACCTTCCTGGAGATGGAGAGTCATGAGGAGCGCATTCAGGAGATTATTGCACGGGTATGGATCCAACTGTTGCGGTGCGACGACAAGGACACGACCCATTGCTTACACCGGAACAGAACAAGGAGCTCGAGGCTACAGAGGAGCGCAAACGAAAGGCGAAGCAGCTCGAAATGCAGCGCAAGGAGTCCGCCAGAAGTGGCCGCCCTGCCGCTGCCCCGCGAACACCCGTCTACCCTACTTACACCCCTCCCTCCCAGCCAAGCGCAAGCGCATTCGACTCATACGAGGCCGAGAAGAACAAGACATTCAATAAGTGTGTAGTACAGGATAGTGTTGCTTGTCTGGTGGCGGTAGTAGTGCTGACCCATTGTGCAGGCCAACCACGCTCAAGGCAAAGGGAATGCAGCTGGGCAAGAAGTCCAAGACTACCGACATTTTCGAAAAGGTTCGAGGAGACCTTGGCGCCGGTGCCGACGAAGCTCCTCTCATTACGCCGACACATGCTGCGGTAGCTGCCGAACCGGAGCCGCGGATTTCGTCAACGCTGGACCGGGATGCCATCCATGTCACGATTGCCGAGACGATAAGCGCCAAGCTGTCAAGAGAAGGTGCCGTCAACTCCATCTCAGTCAATGGAGATCTCACGCTGCGGGTTTCAGATCCCAGCCTCACAAAGATCAAGCTCGGCCTGCACGCCGTCCCATCACACGGCGCTCAGTTCAGGCCTCACCCCAATGTCGACCGCAACCTCTTCAACAGCTCCAAGGTCATCCAAATGAGCAACACAGCTCGAGGGTTCCCCATCAACCAAGGCGTCGGGCTTCTGCGATGGAGGGCTACACCAAAGGCGGACGACGCGAGCGCGTGCCCCATTACCTTTACTGTCTGGATCAACAAGGATTCCGACAAGTACAACATTACGGTCGAGTACGAGCTGACGGGCGGTGATGCCCTGCGGGATGTCAGCGTTGTCATTCCATACCAGGGAAGCGAGCCGGTCGTTTCGAGCTTCGACGCCGCCTACGAGGTGTCTGGAGACACACTAGAGTGGAACATTGGCTCAGTCGATGACGAAAACGCCAACGGATCGTTTGAATTCGAAGCAGAGTCCAATGACGAGAATGACTTCTTCCCCATGACTGTTCGTTTCAACAAGTCAACGCCTTTTGTGGATGTCGATGTGAGTTTGCTATACTCTTGCTACTCGGATGCATGCTTGTTGCTAACGAATGCCCCCTAGGTCACGTCTGTTTCACTGATTGAGGAGAATGAGGAAGTGACTTTCTCCAAGGACGTAAAGTCCGCAGCAGACAACTACTTGATTGAGTAGATGACTAGGAATAATACTAGAAGCGTGGATTGCCTTTTCGTCTTTTCTTCTTTCATCTCAGCTATGGGGGTTTATAAAATGGGAGGCTTGGGCGCTGGTGACCCTTGCTCCGGGAAGGTGTAGAAAGATAATGCTTTGAATGACAACACGATGCGAAGATGCAAATAATAGCGGTAAAGGTGCGTTTGTTGCATTCGTGATAGGCTTCTGCAGCGTCAAGGATGGCCTCGGCCTTACAAGATTTAAGTGGTATAATCGTCCCACGGTGCGGGCCCCAGGTAGGGATTGTTGTTATCGTGTTTGATTAAGGGTAGACAAAGGTAGAACAGCTAACATTAAGGGAATATATATTCGAAGGTACAATACGTTGAGGTTCGTCAATCAGCTCGCCCACTCAGCAATCGATTCTTCAAAATTCACACCATACAGCCAGTCAAGATCAAACGGCTCAAGATGGCCCGCCTCGCCTGCGTTTGGCAGCCGTCGCCTGTTCAGCTGGTCATTCAGCTCGAGCACTTTGTCCACGCGAGCCTGTCGTCCCAGCTGCCACTTCTTCAGTGCCCTGTCCATGCGCACGGCGGCGTCTAGATCGCCTTGAAAAGACTGGCACCGCTCCCTCTGCTTGGCCACAACACCGGCGAAGGTGTAGACGTCCTCAAAGGCCTGGTTGACGCCCTGTCCCGCGGTGGGAGGGATCGCGTGGGCGGCGTCGCCGAGGATAACGACGCGGCCCCTGGTCCATGTCTCGAGCTTGGGGACGAGATAAAAGGGCCAGAGGTTGATGCCCTTGAGGGGGATGTCGGAGACGGCGTTTGCGACAATGGGGGGGAAGTCTTGGCTTCCTTGGCGGAGGAAGTCGATGCACCAGGACTTGTTGTTGTCCTCCATGAGCTCGTTCCAGCCGGCGCGGTCGTGCTCTTCTTGTTCGAGGCGCTTCTGCTTGCCGATGAGGACCTCGGAGCCGTCGGCGCGTTGGGGGGCAATGACGAAGGCGCCGTGTTGGGGACTCATGATGGTCACGGGGAGGGGATAGTTTGGTTCGGTCTTGAGTTGGGCACGGGGCACGGCGGCGGTGACGCCAATCATGTTTGTGAACTGGGGGGTGAGATCGGGGTAGAGGTGCTTCCGGACGCGGGAGTGGATGCCGTCTGCGCCGACGAGGAGGCGTGCCGTTGCGGAGGTTCCGTCGGCGAAGGCCCAGGTGATGCTTTCTGGCGTCTCGGCGGTGACGTGGGAGAATTTCTTGTTGTATTCGATGGAGATGCCGGCGGCGCGGACCATGGAGAGGAGGACGTTGATGAGCTCGTAGCGGTAGATGCGGAGGGCCTTGTAGCCGTGCTTATCGCGGGAGCCAAAGTCAAAGTCGTCGATGGGGTGGTCGTCATGGGAGCGAAAGGAGAGCTTTTCGAAGTGGAAGCCTAGGGGGCTGATGTGCTGGTATACGCCGAGGGTGTCGAGGATCTTGAGGGCGTTGGGGGAGAGCATGATGGCGCCGCCGATGTCGAGGGGGCAGGGGCGGGATTCGTAGAGCGTGGAGGGGATGGAGTGGGCGTGGAGGGCGAGGGCGAGGGTTAGGCCGGAGAGGCCTGCGCCGATGATGGCGATGGGGGTTGAGGGGTGGGACATTGTGTTCTTTGCTTTGAGG
>LFMI01000476.1:56255-70185 GCA_001050175.1 Trichoderma parareesei | reverse complement strand
TATATATATATATATATACACAGCACATACACACACATTCTCTCAACCATGTTCTTCAGCAAAGCACTGGCTGCTGCCGGCCTCTTGGCCACTGCTGCGTATGCTGCACCTACCATGGAGAAGCGTGCCGCCGGAGGCAAGCTGGTCGTCTACTGGGGTGCCGAGGACGACAGCACCACTCTCGCCAACGTCTGCGCCGACCCTTCGTACGACATTGTCAACCTGGCCTTCCTCAGCCGCTTCTTCGCCGGCGGTGGCTACCCCGAGCTCTCCCTGAGCACCCTCGGCGGTCCCTCTGCCGCCCAGAGGGCTGCCGGTGCCACCAACCTCCAGGACGGCACCTCTCTCATCCCCGCCATCCAGGCCTGCCAGGCCGCCGGCAAGCTGGTCATCCTCAGCATGGGCGGTGCCGTCGACTTCTCGGCCGTCACTCTGAGCAGCGATGCCCAGGGCCAGCAGCTTGCCGATACCGTCTGGAACCTGTTCCTGGGCGGTACCGCCAACCCTACCCTCCGTCCCTTTGGCAGCGTCAAGCTGGACGGTGTTGATCTCGGTGAGTGAAGACGGACGCGTGACTACCTAGAATCCCAAAGAGTTTAGCTTTTGCTGATACCAGTTCGTGATAGACAACGAGACCGGCAACCCCACTGGCTACCTGGCCATGGCCCAGCGCTTCAAGTCCAACTTCGCCAAGGACACCAGCAAGAAGTACTACCTGACTGCTGCTCCCCAATGCCCGTTCCCCGACGCCTCGGAGCCCCTCAACGTCTGCCAGCTGGCCGACTACATCTGGGTCCAGTTCTACAACAACGGCAACTGCAACATTGCCCAGTCCGGTTTCAACAATGCCGTCAAGAACTGGAGCAAGAGCATCGGCAACGCCACCCTCTTCATCGGCGCTCTGGCCAGCGGTGCCGACGGCGACCAGGGCTACGTCTCCGCCAGCAGCCTGCTGTCTGCCTACCAGGGCGTCTCTGCTCTCAACCTCCCCAACATTGGCGGCATCATGCTCTGGGAGGCTCAGCTCGCCGTCAAGAACGGCAACTTCCAGAAGACGGTCAAGGCTGGCATCGCTAGCGGCACCACTCCTCCTCCTCCTCCCCCCACTGGCGGCTGCTCCTGGGCCGGCCACTGCGCCGGTGCTTCTTGCAGCACCGACAACGACTGCTCCGACGACCTCACCTGCAACGGCGGCGTCTGCGGTACCGCCGGCAGCACTCCTGCTCCCACCTGCTCCTGGGAGGGACACTGCCTGGGTGCCTCTTGCGGCAACGACAACGACTGCTCTGACCCTTACTCTTGCAAGAACGGCGTCTGCTCCAACTAAAAGCTTGGGACGAGAGACGAGTGCGATGGAGAGTAGGTGAAAAAGAAATAAAAAAAGGATGTCGAGATTTTTCTTGTATATAAGTTAAGTTAATGTCTTTGGGGGCAGGAATGTACAAAGCCCTTTTGTTGTTTATAAGGTACATGTAAAATTGAGCCAGATATAGCGAACATATTGGATGAATTATATTACTTCAACTTCGTCTGTTTCAACAGCGCACAGCGAGATTCTTCACATGGTTTGATCTTTCGCAATAACGCATTCCTGCCATTGGATGATATGAAGATGCCTCGGCTGATGATGCTTTCTTTTGGCTTTTAGGTGTCATCATGGGCTCCCGTGTGCCGTGTCCGGAGCCAATAGACAATCCGGAGTGCTTTAGCGGTACGAAAAGGCTGAGGCATGTAAGCCCTTATTTCGCCCCCTCCTTAAGATGATGATTCGTTCCTGTATTAAGCTTTCAACTATTTTCCATGCTTTCTCACACCTTTAGAACGTTGTTGGTTCTTTTGCATTAATAGCCCGACAATTCGGCTGCAAGGGCCGGATAGCTTGAGATACTACCTAGCAGAGAATCTGGCTTGGCCAACAGGGGAATCACTCGCCTTCTCCCGCGGAGGTTCAACTCCTCAGGATGCGAGTAGGCTATCGGCGAGGGGTGAGACAATGTGAGGACTTGCTCGGCCCTTCGGGTCCACCGAGGCCGGCTGATGGATGGATGGATGGATGGGCCTTTCGGTCGATTTCCCCCGCATCTGACGATGCTTGAGGCCGTGGAGTTTTGGGGATAAGCTTATATGGGGTAATGGGCTTGAGTATAGGTATATAGGGGGAGCCAGCCCTGCCGTTTGCGGCTCTTGTCAGATCGAAACACCTTTTCTCTTGTTTTCTCAATTCGATTCACTTACTTTCATTGTTGGTCCTCGAGTGATTCTATTATCATACAATAATGAGTTACCAACGGCCTCTGTCAGGGGGTTCCATCGCACGCGAAGTCGGCGCCGACGCACGCCTCGCCCGCACCCGCTCCTCCGCCTCCTCCCCGCCAACACCACGCATCCAGTCCCTCATCGACGAGGTCACGGCCCACGGCTACGTCGTCATCCGCAACGCATTTTCCCCGGCCAGCGTCGCCGCCGCCAAAGCCGAAGTCGCGCGGCTGAGCGCGGACCCGGAAACCGCGGGGCCGGCGGGCGCAAAGGGGCGCAACACGTTTGAGGGGTTCCGCACGCAGCGGCTGTACGCGCTGGCGGACAAGTCGCGGGTGTTTGACGAGTTTGCGCTGCACGAGGATGTGCTTGCGCTGAATGACTGGTTCATGGATCCGGGGTACTTGATTAATTCGTTTCAGAGCATCAATATCTTGCCTGGGGAGAAGGCGCAGACGATGCATTATGATCATGGGTATGTTTCGTTGGAGAGGCCGCATAGGCCGCTTGGGACGGTGAGTGAACCTTTTCTCTCTCCTTCTTTTACTTGACATGGTGGTGTTGGGGTTATCTTTGCTTGGCAGTAGTGTGTGGCTCATGGGGTTGCGTGGATGGCTTGGGGGGAGAGGAGAGTACATGTATGTGAGCTGATGTGGTGGACACGCAGGGCGTCATGATTGCTCTGGACGACTACACGGCGACCAACGGCGCGACGGTCATCGTGCCGGACTCGCACCTCTGGGACTCGCGCCGCGTGCCCAAGCCCGAGGAGGCCATCCCCGTCATCATGCCGGCCGGCAGCATCCTGTACTTTGTGAGCCTGCTGTGGCACGGCGGCGGCGCGAATAGGAGCGATAAGAGCAGGCTGGCGTTGACGGCGCAGTATTGCCAGCCGTGGATCCGGCCGATGGAGAATCTCATCTTGGCGGTGGACTGGGAGAAGCTGGATGAGATGCCGCCGCGGCTGGTGGATATGCTGGGGTACAAGGTTGGGAATCCGTTTCTGGGGTTTGTGGATGGGAAGAGTCCTAGATGGGCGGTGGCGAGGCTTTTGAAAAAGTATAGGGGGGAGAAGAAGGATGGGAAGGAGAGGGAGAAGGAGAAGGAGAAGGAGAAGGAGAAGGCGAAGTTGTAGGGGTTGGTGTGTTGTTGACGGATTTGTGTACCTATGCAAGGAACATATGGGTTTGTATATCGGTATTGCTTGATTGGATATTCAAGGGGAGCACATAGGCTTTCCTGCTATGTAATACAATGAACATGAATTATTTAAAAGGAAATGAAGCGACGTCTTTACGGCTGTTGTCGTTGTTGTGAATATGGTGTAAATCTGTGTGTGCTGCAGTCAGTCGTTCGGCTATCCATGTCTACGAGTTGTCTAAGAGAGAAATGCCTGCTTGCCAATTTTCGAGGGCCATCTACCTTGACCGGCTTTATTGTTCGTGCAATCTCCTGGAGTCGTTGACCTCGAATTCCTGAGTGGTGGGAGATGTAGATGAGGTGTATCAGTCATGCTTGACTATTCAGATTCACTCCTTCGCCATGACTCACCCGCCGGCTTCTGCCTGCACTCTTCGTATTCTCTAGCCAAAAGTCCCCTGCGTTGGCGATGGCTGAGCCTACCAACAGCGTCTCGGTGGTTGAATCTAGATTGCCTCTTTGCGGGGTTGCTCTGCAGGGTATAAGCGGCCAACGGATAATGTGTGGCGACGTCTGACTCGGACATTGACAAAATGGGCCAGAGACGCAGTCAGCCTTACGAGGCTGTCGTGACAAAGAAACGACAAATCGTACCTCAAGCTCATATAAAAAGCCCTGGCTTGCATTGAATGACCCCTTGGCAGAACCAGAAAGGGTTGTAAGTGACGATATAAGAACGCAATCGGCGCTCTCGTTGTTTGTTTCACTCCCTTACATTTCATATCCCCTCATCATCTACGAACCTCTCCTGTATACAATCCCCCAGCCATGGAGAATAGTGGCGAGCTCAATCTGAAGCTCCTGCAGCGCGCTGCGCCTCGAGAGCAGGCACTGCACCTCCGCCATATCCTCGACAGCAACCCAGCAGCCGTCTCTTCCCTCACGTCTCAGCTCATCTCCCTCGTCGCCGCAGAGACTCTCCCGCCAATCGTGCTCTGTCTATGGCCCTCCGTCTCCAACCAGCCCGAGGTCATCATGGCGGTCATACGACAGGAGCAGTGCGTCAACGCCCATCATCCAGCCATCAAGCATTTCCATCGGCATCTGCGCAGAGAAAAGACGTTTGCAAAGGCGTGGGAAGCTGCAGGGGGAGCTGAAGGGGTGGCGCAGCTGGCGGCGAAGCTCAGCGTAAACGATGTGCGGTTTCTGCTTGGCCTGTTGGGCGATACTGCGCGTGCGGAGGGAGCTCGGAAGCAAAGGCAGCAAGAGATGGAAAAGCTGTTGGAGCTGCTTTGGGGGCAAGCCGAGGATGACGTGGAGCGTATCTCGTTTGATCGACGTCCGTTGCGAGAGACCTACTTGAAGCTTCTTCCTGCTTGTGGCCCTGCTGTCAGGGTGGAGTGGGAGAAGAGAACACGACAATCCTCGAATAGGTACAGCGTCTCTATCGAGACGGATTTCGAATTCTTTGAGAGCCATTACGATGAGATGCTGGCGCGCAACGAAGCCTCGGCCAATGGCTTTCTGCTCGCGGTCAAGCCTCTAGTTCTTCATCGTGAGGAGTATGGCCTGCAGGTTCTGGAAAAGCTTCTCGACAGTGAGAATTCGCTTCATTTCTCTCCCGAGACTTTGCTTGATGCTGTTGTCCATCCGTTGGGCAAGCGGTTCATGTCGAGGCGAAGGATATCTAACGAGACGACCATACGCTTCTGGAGGCGCGTTATATTGGGCATGAAAGAAAGGTCGGAATTTCACAAGTATTTCAGCACGTGCGAATTCCATTATCATAAGATTTTTACCCGTCTGGTTGAGGTGTGGAATCACTCACGCGCAAGAGCTGAATACACGGAGGTACTGGCGACCCTGTTCGCAATTCTTCCCGAGGCCAGAGTGAAGAGTTCGCTGCCAGACTTACGGAGCATTGGCGAGAGCCGGAGGTACGAGCTTCTACGCTTATTCTTCCAGAAAACGGCTGGCAATCAGTTTGATATTGGAGAGTCTACCAGCCTTGATCATTCAGGGCTTGAAAATACAAAATCAGCATTCAACTGGCAGTCTGAGATCTTCTTCCTTTTACCAGCGGAAGAGGGCCTCCATTTGTGGGAAAAAGTTCAAAGAGCTGGGAAAGATGTTGGGTGGAACGGCAGTCGATACGCGGGGCAGTTTCTCTATCAAAAGATTGACCCTGAACAACACGAGATTGCTGACCGTCATGTTGTGCGGACTCTGTTACTCAACCGGCTCAGGAGCCCGGTTACGTCTGCATTCTCCTCCGCAGAGCTGGAAGCCATGCGGGCTGAGGCTCGCCAGGAAGTTTCCAGGAGAATGAAGAAGGCGACTCAAGGCCGCTCAGCCGACGATCGATTGAAAGCTGCCCTATCTGCCTTGACCCTCTGCGTGGCAGTTGGGGATCTGGAATTCTACGCAGAGACGCTTCTCTGGGCACGGCGCTTCAACAAGGATCCTTTGACGGTCAAGGAGTTGTATAGTCGACATTGCTCCACGACTAGAGAGGGAGACGGCCTTTTGGCTGTGGTGCACGAGCAGAACAAGGCCAAGGTATTGGACATCTCCATTGACGAGCTCACCCAGAAGATACATTCTGCCAACGCTGTCCTGACAATTCTGTATGAGACTGCGGGCATGGGAGTGAACGAGCCTAGTTTTAACCCTTCAGATTGGGAGGAAACCTTTGAGTTGATTCAACGCGTTGTCTGTCTACGACTCAACCATATCAATGACTTCCAGGATCGGACTCAGCTGTCAGATGACTCGCTGTATCAGGCCGTATGGGAGCCAACGTCTGCCATGTTGGAGAAGATGCTGTCCGATCATTTTGGTCTTGTTGGCGACTGGTTTGAATCTATAACGCCTTATGTCACCCTGTCTACGCTGCGTGTGACGGATCCTCAGAAGCTACGCGGGCACACCATCAGGTTCCTGAACCACCTGGCCGAGTTTCAAGACTCGCTTTGGGCAGAGAATCGTCGCCGCGAAACGCCAGCATTGGTTACGGCGGACGAGGTTTGGCCCAAGGGAGCCACTGTTCAGCAATTGTCAAGCTATTTCGGCGAGGCTACAGCGTATCTCCCCTATGCACAGGCACGAGTCGAGACACTTGTCTTTATGGACCCTCTCAAGGCTCTGCAGCCTATCGAGATCGACGAGGAAGTCCAACTCGCCATTGGGACGTTTGTGGACAGCTGGCTCAGGGCTCTGCAGCTGTACATCCAGGTGCCGGGCGAGGAGGAGCGCAAAGAGCGCATCCAGAGAGCCTGGCAGCAAGCTACCGTTGCCTTGAGCAAGAGCCGCATGTCTCCGGAAGAGGCGGAGCGGTTCTGGTGGCCGAAGTTTCGAGGCGTTGGGGTCAAAGAAAGTGAAGTTGGGATTGACGAGGAGGCGAACCAACATCCGAGGCCGTCTCTTCCGGAAGTAGACGCGGGTGAGAGTATGCAGCCCCTAGAATGGAATCCGGACCCCGAGTACGACCAGATATCGCAGCCGGACAAGGACAAGACTCTTGCACCGACCCTGTTGGATGTTTTGCTGAGTCGACCGACCCAAGACAGCACAGCCAGATTCACCAAGCCGCATAGCTCGATATTTGGGAATGTCGGGGCTGTGATTCCAAGGAAGCCTGATCCCGGTTCCTTCTGGTCCCGGTATTTTTCATCAGCAACGCCGCTTAGCGGACGGAGTGCAGATGCATATGTGGCTGCGGTCATTCTGACGGTGAACATGAAGGATGGCTCTGACATGTCGCTGCTCAAGACGCCGTTCCCTAACGCCGAGGCAGTGCGAATCCCAGCCGTGTATCTTGACCAGGAGTTTCTCGAGAGAGCGGCCGGTCGAAACGTCTACTACTACAGTTCCAACGTGTTGGCTGATCTGAGCCGCTATGCTCCAACGGGCCTTGTTGTTCAGTTGGCAGAGTCGGTCTTTGAGAGCATCAGGAAGAAGCCCGAAACAGAAAAGCCGTACGTGATTTTCACAGACGTGCTCGACTGCATTCTGAAGGGGATTGAGCCCTCGCGAGCGATCCCCCTGATACAGAGGTTCATCCTGGAGAACCCGGATGCGAGCTCATGGCATCGGTTGGTCCTTAATCCGCGGGCTCTCGAGAGGTTTTCCCCGGCTGATGCCAAGAGGTTCTTTGAGAGCTTTGCAGATGCCATACTGGATAAAATACAGCAGCAAGCGGAGAGGCATGCAGGTAAGAAGGCTGGAGACGAAGGAGCGGCGAGCAAGGCGCCGCTTGTCAAGATTACTACCGTCAAGATGCTGTCGCAGCTGCTGAGGGAGACGCCCGTTGTCGATCCGAGTCTGTCAGTGGACCTCAACATCAGAATCTTGGAGAGAGCGAGCCATGTGGACATTCGGACGGCTGCTGTCAAGGGACTGACGGAGGCAATCACGAATAGTTCTACCAGCTCGGCGGTGAAGAAGCGGTCGTTTGATGCGCTTCGCGAATACGTCGTGCCCATTGCGTCTTCGATCAACGAGTTACGGCCCTTTACGGACTGGGACGCGTTGACGCCTGACAGCGATCTGCCCGAGGTGTGGGAGGAGGGTTCTGGTTCTCAGGAGATCCCTCCTATCATGGACCTCATCTTGGATGCGGGCCATCGGATGGATTGGAAGTCAGACGACGGTCGAGCGCTACAGGAAATCATCTATTCGATGCTGGACGCCTCGGCAGAGACTAACAAGCGGTGGATGAGCTTGTTCCTGAAGAAGAACGGCTTCAGTGTGCCTGACGGTGCTCAGCTTCCCGCAATCCCCGTGTTTCCGAAGTCGTTGGAAAGGCTACTGGAGATCATGCGGGCGGACACCTCTGACAGATATGCGGATCTGACAATGGAGTATCTCTTGCTGCGAACGAATCCGCCGGAGTGGCTGGCTGCCATTACCCAGGCCGTGAGGGACAACAAGAAGCTTGCGTCTACGAATTCGGGCAAACATTGGACGCAGATGTGGAACAGCGACGGCGACATGCTCATGAAGCGCTTGCTTTTCAAAATACGTTCGTATCTTCATAACGTGGAGCTGGGGATGAAGAACGGCGAGATTCAGAAGAGGCAAGGGTATCAGTCAATTGCTTCCTATCTCTTTGACATTGCAGACGCTGTTCTCATGCAGGGGGACTTGGCCAAATTCGAGGCCTTCATGGAGGATTCCAAGAACGACCGCGACAGTTGGGTCTGGGGGAGGATTGTGGAGAGAATCAACGAGCTGAGGACGCCTGCGTGGCAGGCTGATCCGAATCGGAAGCCGGCGGTTCTGCCGGATACGCTGGGGCTGAAGATTCGGATGCTGGATTTGCCTAAAACAAGGCCTTCTACTCCGGACAAAGCGAAGGAAATTGCTGCGAGATGTGCAAAGGGGGTCGTGAAGTTGCTTGAGGAGATTGTGGCTGATCAGAGGCCGTACATTCGAAGCTTTGACACGCTGCAGAAGGCGCTGGGGAAGGTCCAGCCCAAGGCGGAGTTGGGCATTGAGATTGCGGCGACGCCTGCGCTGGACGATGGCAGTGCTGTTACGCTGGTGGACTATCTCCGTGTTGAGTTGGCGGCTGGTCTGCTGGACAAGAGTCATATCTTTAGGACGGGCTTGGGGAAGCCGCATGAGGAGGATGTTGTCAGGAGGGCGACGGAGGTGGTGATGAAGATGAGTGGGAGTGTCGTGGAGGAGTTTCGGATGCTGGCTGCGCCGTTGAAGATGAATATTAACAATACGGATGGATGGGATTGGTGGTCTTAGGGTTGGAAAGCCGATGGAGTCAAGATTTCCTTCTTGATGGCCTGTTTTGGCGTTCTTCATCTTATGACAGCCATGGCTTTCTTCACCGTCACGCATTCTCACCGCATCCTCGTGGTCTACATGTTCATTACATAGCATCACAGCTGAGGCCATATAGACAGCCAACACCAAGTCAACACAAATGATCAGTGTGATCGAGCACATGTACTCCGTCCACAGACGCGTTATTGATACTCATTGCCTACCCCTAAACGTGCCCGACTAGGACCGGCCCGAGGCAGCTGCCCAGCAATATGACGTTGGTAAAAGAGGTAGACTATCTGAGTAATATGTATGTCTGCTTCTCGTCACTCGTTTTAGCGCCGTCCCCCAAACCGGTTATTGGCTCGCAATTGTCTGAGACTTTCTATGCAAGGGTCTCGGAGGGGTGAACCTGGTCGAGGGGACGGGCATTGGCCGAATTTGAATAATGGGACGGCGTCTGGGGTCAAGGGAGATGTGCTTGGCGTCCGTTAGTTTAGGGGGGGGGGAGGGACTAGTATTGTGATGGCGTCGATATGGTACGGACATAGGGGTTAGTGTGTCTTTGGGGGATGAGATGATCGACGGGGAGGCAAGCTGAGGTGTTGAGCCTGGTTGCCTGGGCAGGGAATGGTCAGAGAGCTAGGCTTGAGGAATACACGGGAGTTGGGGAGTGGGAGTACTTGGTGCGATTGCATGATACATGGAACATGTTCGTTGGCATAAAAAGAGTGCTATATAAGTCGTAGGGTGTAATGGATGCTCTGATGCTCGCAATAACTTCGATCATCAAGTTTACAGAATCCCCGATAGGATAATGGAAATGGAGAAATCATCTCACACAGAAACCTTTGCGCAAGTCCAACTCGGCCGCGGCCCGAATGGCTTGGAAAACGTATCAACCGCAAAGGCAAACGAAGCCTGCTACAAACACGAGCACGAGTCCATCAAGGCTACGCTCACGCGCCTTTGCAAGCCTTGTCTATGGCCAAAGGGGTCTTACAGCACGTACTGCCCTCGGCCGATTCTCGTCCACGAGAAGCACAAAGAGCGCTTGCGGGAGCTGAATGATGCGCTGGTTGCCTCGATTACGGATATCGTGGATCGATGGTGGTTTGATACTGCGGCGGATTTCCCGGGGAGGATGCCGCTTGGTGAAATGGAGCAGGAGCTTCTAAAGGTTGGCTTCTTTGTGTTTGTTTTGTCTTGGGTGGTTTCTTCTTGACGAAGCTGACGTGTGAGCAGTATGTCGAGTTGCAGTCGGTTACTGGGGCGCTGCCTCCTTATACGGCTTGTAGAGGCTCGTGGAGACCTGATTTCCTGGTCGAAGAAATCGAGGCCGAAGATGGCGGCATGGTTGAGAACTTTCGTATTACAGAGATTAATGCTCGGTTCTCGTTTAATGGGTTCATGCATGCCGCGTATGGGCAATTGGGCCTGGAGGAGATGGGCATGAAGTCATATGGACTCGTCAGTGCTACAGAGCCAAAAGAGGTAAGCAGAGTCTCGATTGATCGTTTCATTGTTCAGCTTCTAACTGGAATTGCATGGTAAGCTTATTGACGGGTTGTTTACTCTCTTTCGGCGAGATCGGCCTATTCATCTTCTCAAAGGCGAAGAGGCTGGAATTGACATTCACATGTTTGTCGATGCTGCAAGACGCCGTTTGGGATATGCTCCGCGTATAGTTGATCTCGCAGACCTGAGACTCGTGGCAGATTCCAAAAGCAAATCGGGCTATACGCTCTGTGCTGTCTTTAGGAATCTTCAACGCGGTGCTGCGATTCCAGGCGTTTCTTCCTTGTTCTTCACGTCCGAGGGCGAGCTTGTTGAGGAGATTTACCAGGTTGGGCTGGAGCTTCATCAGCGGGAGTTGCTTGCCATGAGTCCTGAGATGCTGCGGGAGATTAGTCTGCGCTGCTTCAACGACATGAGAACCATTCTGCTGGTCCACGACAAGAGGATGCTCGGCATCGTCAAGCAGGAGCTGCAGAAGCAAGTCGCCCTCAGAGTCATCACCGAAAGACAGGCCATGATCCTCGACAGGGGCATCGCAGACACACTCCTGCCTGGGTCCCTGGAGCTCAACAGCCTCATGATGCGCTCCGAAGCGCACCCGAATCTCCGCAACGAGTTCCTCTTGAAGCCGATCCGCAGCGGTAAAGGCGATGGAATAGTCTTTGGCGAGGACCTCGACAGCGAGGAGTGGCTCGCTGCTCTGCGGCGCCAGATGGACCCGGCTCTTGGGCTGGAGGGGAGCTGCGTGGTGCAGCGGCGGATCGTGCCCCGTCTGTATGACGTGGTGCTGAGGGCGTCTGGGGTAAAGATGAGGTGTCCGTTGATTGGGACGTATCACGTTGTGCATGGGGACTTGCTGGGTCTGGGGATATGGCGGAGTAGTAATGATCGGATCTGTGCTGTTAGTCATGGGGGGGCTTGGCTCTGCTCTGTGATGCAGAGGGACAGGGATTGAGCTGAGGTTTTGTCTCAGAGGTTTACTCAGCTTGTGTGAAGTAGTACTAGTAGTAACAGCAGTAGGAGTGTCATTATCACATATCGTACCCCCCAGTCTGTCCAGGAGAAACCCGATAGTCTGGAAGTGGTGGCAGCTATCCCGAAATGAGATCGTATGGGCGTGGGAACTGGGGCAGGGGGAGAGCAAATCAGGATGCTACCGCTACGGAGAGGCTTCTTGTGCTGTCATGAGCCGGAAGTGACACCATGATCATCATAAATAACCCCTATTCATCGGTATGAGGAGGGATCACACCTGAAAGCTGCGTCCTCCACCCACAACCTGCGTACAGAACTGAAGACTGTGTCAATCTTGTCATCGACCACTATTCATCTCTTATTGCAGTTACCCCGATCACCACTCACTATCAAGCACTTGCCCAACATGTATCGCCGTGCTGCATCAAATCCATTCACAGCAGTCCGCCGTACACTCGTACATGGCGCTGCTCGCCATCGCCAGCAGTACCCCCGTCACTCTCGGGCTGCCGCCGTCCACACAAGTACTACGAGTACTCATACGAGTAGCAATCCGACGAGCACGTCGGCCCTAATCTCGCAAATGGCCCCCCGCCTGGAGGCCCCCAATCTCAGCTTCGCCCAGGAGCCCGGTCACGTCCGCGTCGTATCAGAGACGCTGGCCCAACGCGGCATCCTCAAGGTCAGCCTCGGCTTTGCAGACCCCCAGAGCCGCTACCTCGAGCAGCTCCTCCGCAGCCTGCACCAGCACCACGGCCACAATCTGCCCATCTCGCACAGCGCGACCCGCGGCTGGTTCTGGGACGTGCTGCCGTCTTCGACGAGCTTCCAGACGGCCAACTGCCAGGCGCGCTCCGAGACAATGGAGGACTTCCCCTGGCACACGGACTGCAGCTACGAGGATCCGCCGCCGCGCTACTTTGCCCTGCAGGTGCTTCAGCCGGACCGGTGCGGTGGCGGGACGCTGTCGGTCATGAACGTCGAGCGGCTGAGCGAGCTGCTGTCGCCCGAGGCGAGGGCGTCGCTGGCAAGGCCCGACTTTCGAATTCGCACACCGCCCGAGTTTGTCAAGCATCCCGGCCAGAAAGACATTGTGGCGAGCATCCTGCTGGCTGATGATGAGGGCCGGCTGACGAGGATGCGCTTCCGAGAAGATCTCCTGACGCCCCTGAGCGAGCGGGCGGCCGATGCTCTGGGAGAGCTGAGACAGGTGCTGGCGCTGCAGGGCGCGGAGGCGAGCGGGAGCCACTCGATGGCGAGGCTGGATCTGACGCCTGAGGTGCTCCCGGAGGGGTCCATCATCATGATTGACAATCGGCGGTGGCTGCATGCGCGGAATCACGTCAGGGATCCGAGGCGGCATCTTCGTCGGGTTAGGTGGGATGCTGTGCCTTTTGCAGGCGTGACTAACAAAGAGTACTCAGGAGAGACGTGGACTCAGGCAGAGGGAGAATGCGGACAGTCAGGCTCAGGGGGTGTCGGAAGAGAGAAGTGTTTGGTTTGAGACATGGCGTAGGTAGCCGAGCCGTCGTCCTCAGACTTGTTGCTTGTATGAAGCAAACTACCTATGTAATTGTAATTCTCGTACCTACCTTATAGCCTGGTTGTCTTTTTAAGTGGCTTCGATAGTTTCGGATTCTATTAGAACTGCAGTGAAGCAATCAGGGGATGTCGAGGTTGAACATGCGGAGAAGATGTAACCCCCAGGCATAATCTTATTTCAGCTTGACAGCACCGACCAGATGCAGATCGTTAGACATCATTAGATAGTAGTATCACAGCTCGGATGTGCAACTAGTTTGACGAATAGCAGAGCGGCAAACGACCCGATTCACAGACATTTCACACACCAACCTGGGAAGTGGCTGGGCTGAACAGAGCTGAATCCTGCCGTGCTGCAGGGCAGGGGTCTTTTGCCGAACAAATCGCGATTCGGCATCATCCTTGATGCTTGTCAGTTGGCAACATGTAAGGTACTCGTACTTGTATTTATATTTACTCTTGACGTATCACATTCGGAGGCGCCGCATTCCGTAATAGTGGCGGTTCAATTGAGACAATGTCTTACATGGTGCCTGGAGCTTTCTCGTCCGCTTTGAGACATGACGCTGTTTCTCATCAGCCATCGTCAGTGTAACAATTGCAAGCCGTCCCTGACGTGATAGTCCTCTTAGAGGGCCTTTCTCATGTCCCGCTTTTGCTTGCTTACTTCGTCCGTTTCTCTGCCGTAAGGGAAATGAGGATGATGTGAGTTTGTATG
>LFMI01000476.1:2352-56188 GCA_001050175.1 Trichoderma parareesei | reverse complement strand
AAAAAAAAAAAAAAAAGAACCATTTGAACATGACGAAGTTGGGACTTGTGTTCGACTAATAGGCTGTGCATCTCCTCGTCGTGGAAGAATGTGGGTGATGAATACAGTGAGATCTCGCACAGTATCGCGTCCTGACACGAGACCCATTCGACATGTATTTCTTGGCTGTAGATGTAGATTTGCTTCGCTGCATCACTTGTTTCAGTAAAGAAAGTAATCCAGACTTGCAGTAAACGGTCTATCAAGTCCAATTGCTCATCATGGCGTTTGAGCCTTTCCAATTGAGCGAGGTGCTGGCCATTGCCAAAGTCCACCCCTTCTACGTTGACGAGATTCAATATCCTCCCGACCAAAAGACCGCTCAAGTGCTGAGAGAAAAGGCGAAGAATGAGGAAGAAACAGTAAAAGGTGGCTTGTCTTCACGGCCCATCATCTGGAAGAAGGATCTGTAAGTGCAATTGACCTGAACCCCCGACTGGTTGGATCTCTCTAACAGCAGTTAGCTACAATACCATTCAGCGTCTCGTTAACGATACTGATCCTGAAAATACATATCGTCAGAGCGTGTATGCGAGCATCACTGGCGGCGGATTTGGTTCGAAGCCACTGTTCTTTGGGACGGATGTGTACGAGAATCGCAAGCATAGGGCGCATTTCGGGCGGTTTCTCAGGACCATTGGGGTCCTTGAACCAGGAGATTGGGCACTGACGACTCATTGCGCCGGCGAGCTCTACAGGTAGGTGTGTGACAGACTGTGTGTAAGAGAGCAGTTGCTGAACTTGGTTCGCAGATCGTTAGATCTCATGCTTGAGATCATGGAAAATGCCGGAGCCTCGGTTCTCAGCGCCGGTAACTTTATGCCTCCCCACGAAGTTGCCAAACTGCTGGCCAAATACCACATCAATGTGTTTGCGGGAGACAGCAGCCAGGTTGTCCAGGTGGTGCACCACATCTCGACTCTCCCCGAGGAGGAGCGCGCCCTCATCAAGCTCGACAAGATCATCTACACCTCCGAGGTGCTCACGTCTGCCCAGAGAGCACACATCAAGGAGACGCTCAAGCCTGTCAAGATTTACTCCATCTTGGGCAGTGCAGAGGCAGGTCCGTGGGCGGCGAGCAGCCCTGATATCACCGGACGAGTGAGCACGACGAGTGAAGAGGACCTTATTTTCGATACGAGGGCGATGGTGCTCGAGGTCTTTCCGTCGTCGCTTGCCCCGGGCGATGAGAATGCCAAGCCACTGCCTGAGGGCGAGTCGGGCATGGTTGTGCAGACATCGCTTTCTCGTCTGCGCAATCCGCTGGTGAGGTATGTCACGGGCGATATTGGATCGGTTCATCCTCTGCCTGAGTCTTCCCGGGACAAGATTCCCGCAGAGGACTGGCCCTATCTTCGCATTCTTCGGCTCCAGGGCCGTGATAGAAGGGTCAGCTTTGATTGGGACGGAGAGTATATCCAGTTTGAAGACATGGCCGCCTTGCTGAACAATGAAGAGTGTGGCATCTTGCAGTGGCAGATTATCCTCGACAAGCTGGAGCCTTCACTGGAGTCGTGTCTGGAGGTCCGACTGATGTGCTCTCCGAGGACGTCGCGGGTGCTTTCGCTTGAGGCTCTTATTGATCGGATCAAGGGGTTCTTGCATGTCATTTCAACGAACGAGTATCGCTTCAAGGCGACTTTTGTTGATGAGTTGGATGGTTTTGTGAGAAGCACCACGGGGCGGAAGGTGATCAAGTTTGTCAACTGTTACAACTGATTGTCCGCGTCATGATCCAGAACTTATCCAGTATTACATGCTGGATTTGCACGTTATAGAGCCGATGCGTCCACCTACCTTGCGTGGTGGTTGAGGACGATGATTCTATTCACCAATTCAGCCTGACGAGATGCTTCAATTCCATCTCGCCCTGCATCTTTTTCAGATAATAGATCAACAAGAAATAGTTGCTCTTTGCAAGGATACGGAGCTCTTCGCAATGGCCGTCTGTCGGGCAACTTGGCCTTCTTTTTGCACAACCAGCGGGTGCCGCAATTGAGATCTCGCATAGGGTTTCTGTCTCTCGTGGACTCGTCCGCTTGTGGTATATTCTCATTGGATAGGCTCCTAGTTCCACGACGGGAGGTCTGTGGTAGTTGACAAAATTGTTGGAACTTGTCTGTCCGGGGTCGTCCGAGTGTTTGTCTCCAGGATAGGGTAGATGAAAGCTGCTGAGGGATTGGAGGCATTTCACTTCCAAGTCTCGAACACTACGCCAGCCTGATGAATGGCAATGGGAAGTGGGGAGAGAATTTGTGATGGCAATGGGTTATGTGCGTGATCGCTGCTGTTTAGGCCTGTTTCTATCTTCACGCGTAGTTGTACGTGATCCGTGTCATAGATCTGACAAGGCGAATAATATTGCCATCGTAATTCAGCGAGAAAGAGCTTGCTGTATTTGGGACATGAAGATACCCGGTAATGCTGCGTACGTATAACAGATTCCCCCCTAAAGACTTGAGGCACACGGCAGCTGACTGCTGTGGATGAGAGAGGCTGGCTTCTTTTAAAACAATGTCCTGCTTCTTTCTTCTGCCCATCTGCCAGGTCTGTTACTGCGGGCTCACTTTTACCATTCGCCACGTGCACTGCGTGGCAAGGCATCCCTTGTGTCAGCTGTCCGCTACTTTAGAACGAGTCTGATGAAGATGGGAAGGCTTTTCTGTGTCGGAAACATGCCGAATTGACCTGAATGACTCGAATTGTCCCCAAAAAAGAGGTTTCCATCAGAGCTCGAAAGGGGGTTCGAAAGAAGAACTCGAATGGAGGGCCTCGAATCAACTTTCTTACAGTTGAAAAGCTCGAAGCTCGAATGGGGTGATTCTCACAGCCACTGCTCGAATGGACCTCGAATGGCTATCCCTTTTCCGTCAGCAACCACAGCGCCACTCTTCTCCATACCCCTGACACCTTGACGCCTTAGCGTGGCATCGTCTGTGCAAGGATTCTTCGCCTCGCCATGGCTAGCGACTTTTGGTATTCTAGTCCTGTGTGAATCGGCAGCTAAACATAGACGCCCGTCTCCTGGGCGAATGAGGGAGCTCGCAACAAAGTTGACGGATTCGCGACGTGGATACCCAAGGCTGAGAGGGACTGTCAGAGTTGATCAGGCTCTATGGAGGATGAAGGATGGCAGTGTTATGGTGGGTGGATTGAAGATTTAAAGGGAAAGGGTTGACCTGATGATCAACTCTTTTCCTTTAGAATCATCGCCAGCGTTACGTCTCGAACAGCCAGGCTACAAAAGACTTGCAGGAATTTAGAGTATCAGCTCTTACACGTCCATCTGCCAACTTTACCATGGCCTTCACCCCTAGCTCCAAACAGAATATCTATCAACTTCCACAGGGCCAGCATCGAGCAACCGCTGCTATGGAGTTTGGAGATTCCCCTTCTTCACGAAGCTCCTCAGATTCCGAGCCTCCGCCATACGAAGAGAGCCTGATCCGGCGGCAGCAAGCGTTGGCACTGGGGAGCTCGATCGGCTCCAGCTCCGCCAACAAGATCATCGCGATCCCCGCCACAAACGCAAGCCTGGGATCTGCATTCCTCAGAGCCTATCCGCCCGCCTTGGAACGGTTCAACATCTCGAAGCCCGTTTTCCTAGAATTTCTCGACCACCTCAACCGGGCGATTGTCGCGAGTCCGGGACTGCGCGTCCTCGGGGCTGCGTCCGATATTGCTGGAATCGTGCCTGAGCCAACGACCCAGGTTATCTTTGGGGTTGCCGGCCTCGGTGCAAAGGTGGGAACCTATGCCATGTCCAAGGTCCGCTCAGAGGGGGTGATCCGCCAGGCGAATAATGAGCTTTTCTTCCCCAGGGGCTTGGAGGTGCAGATTGTCAAGCTCAAGACTGTTGCCATGCTTGCCAACATGCCCATTCTGAATTACAAGGGGGAGATTGACAAAAAGTCGCCTATCTTGGAGTCTCTGCAGTCCCTCGTAGAGGCCGACGAGCTCAAGACTATTAGTGCGCAGCAGCGTCGTCTGAGAGCTCTTGAAGCATGGATTTCTCCGCTTGAGATTGATGAGCTCCCGCCGGTTGCCAGCGCATCGAATGCCATGAGCAAGGTGGATGTCTTTGTCAGTGAGGCAGAGCGCAAATCAGCTGAGCAGGCTATGCTGAAGAAGAGAATCAAGGCAACTGAGAAACACGACAAGAAGAGCCAAAAGGCAATGGAAAAGTATGAGAAGTCTATGGCAAAGTATGAGCATAAGGGGAAGGGCCATCACTCAAGTCGAGATCTTGAAAAGATGGAAGAGCGGCGCCAGAAAGCCGTGGACAAGTATGAGAGGAAGACGGAGAAGGCGGAAATGAAGTACCAAAGGAAGGATAAGGAGGAGAAGAGCATCCGGAAGATTGGGTTTCTCGTTGTTGTGCCTAGGGGGAGGGAGAACTGAGTCTGGCCCATAGGAGAAGCCATGCCTTTAGATTTACGGTATTTGTTGATTGCTAATCTTTTCATGTCTTTTGGACCACATCTCCGACTCCAAGAATCTCAAAGCAAATGTTATCCAAGCATCAAACAACCGAATGTTCGATCAACATATGCGGGCCATCTAGAAAGGAAATCCGAGCTTGAACCTGCCTCACCTAGCATGCTTGCAGTGAGGCATCAAGTAAGATTCGAGTCTTTGTTCCCTCCGCCTGGGAGTCGCAAAGGATTCAACAATCGACTATGTGGGCTGGTGGGCTTGTATACATGTAGGCACTCTCGTAAAACCCCCACAACGAGCTCGATTTCGGCGTCCGGGGTCGAGCAAGGTGTCCACAGGCGGGAAGGCCATGTTAGGAGAATTAGTTTCGGTGGTCCAATCGATTAGCACAAGCTACATAGATCGGTAGGTGCTCCGAATACTGAGCGCACTTCATGCATAGGTAAGGTAGGACTAAATCAACGACTACTTCACCCAACGGTACGGAGGATTGTAAATCAAAGCAGCCGCCCTGGTGATGGTACCTAAGGTATGCATGGGCTGGCAAGGACAAGCAGCACAGATAGTGAAGCCGCCGCGCTTCGTAAGTCCGCAGTGGTTGATGTTTGCGGACTTCGCGCTGCGGAGCTGTAAACGAACAGTCGCTGTTGGACGTAGGTTGGGCTTCTGTTGAGCTTGAGCGGACGACTCCCACTTGTTCTCCGTGATGCGATTATCAATGTAGAATTTGTCATCTGATGAGAAAGCTTCGAATTTGTCATCGCTTCAGTCCTAGGAGCGGAATTATAGAGATGGGAGTTTATGTTTTTAATTTTCATGGTACGCTCATATAAGTCGTCTAGTGAGCTTCTTTCCTGTAGTCTAGCTTCTTCCCTATAGTCCAGCTTCTTCCCTATAGTCCAGTGCAACTCTTACTACACCCTCCCAGCGCGCACAATGAGTCAGACTATTGTTCTTATTACAGGCGGGAACCGCGGGCTTGGCCTTGGGCTGGTCAGAACCTTTCTCTCACAGCCTCATCATGTAAGCCTCAGCTTTGAATTGATTTGTTTGGGGAGTCGATGAGAGCTTCCTAGTTACTAACAAGCCGCAAGACGGTCGTTTCTGCCAACCGGAACCCGGAACACCCAACCTCCAAGGCCCTCTTTGACCTCCCCAAGGGCGAGGGCAGCAATCTCATCGTCGTCAAGTATGATGCCTCGGTGGAGCAAGACGCATTTGATGTCGTGAAGGAGCTCAAAGAGAAGCATGGGGTTAACGCCCTGGATATTGTGATTGCCAACGCCGGCATAGTGAAATCCTACCCGCTTGTCAAGGACGTCAAACGAGCCGAGATTCAGCAACACATTGATGTGAATGCATATGGCGTGGTGACGTTGTACCAGGCCACAAGGGATCTGTTGCAAAATTCTACCAAGAAACCCATCTTCGCCATTGTTGGCTCTGGAGCTTCCTCACTTGGGTATGTTGAACGATGGCCCAGTGTTTCAATACGCTCAGGGTGACTAATACAATACGCATTGAAGGAATCAACCCCCGGTCCCGAACGCGGCTTATGGTCCGTCCAAGGTTCTGTTGAACTGGTACGGCGTTAGGATCAATGCCGAGGACGAATGGCTGAACGCATTTGTCCTGGACCCAGGCTTTTCTCAGACCGAGATGGGGAACCAGGCAGCACAGATTTTTGGTATGGGCGACAAAGCTCCTGTCAAGGTTGAGGACTCTGTAGGAGGCATGTTCAATGTCATTAGGACCGCAAACAAGGAGACGCACGGTGGAAAGTTTGTCTCGTACACTGGCGAGATTTTGAGCTTCTAGTTGCATTGGAACCTCGTTGAATGGACTTTGAGGAGATAGCGTAAAGATTGTCATTTTCATTTCATCTGGGAAACAAGAACATTGATCTATGGCCTCATATGCCCCTTGGCTTCAGTGTGGGCCGTGGAGTCATGTCTGCTCTGGTGGTCGCTGAGCCCAGATAATGTGATGCCTTATGGCGGTGCGATAAGTCTCCAAATCTTGGTCAAATCGATCCGGCAACGTGCTCCAGTCTTCTTGAGACATGCCTAGAATATTATGACTGTAGATATAACGATTAGTGCATTGATCGTTACCTAGAACATTCTGTTATGGGGAGACTTGCCTGGTCATTGGGTACATGTTGTTGAGTGCCGCTCGCATGCTCTTCCGTCCCCGGATATCCAGCTCGCGGTTGTCCTGGAACTTGCCCACGACAATATCTACTGAATGGACGTTGATATTGACAAAGCCGAGTTTTGCCAGTTGTGCTAGAATTACTTGCTTGGGACTCGGGCACTTCATGAAGAGGCTCGCAATGTGGTGTAACGTCGTGAAGGCTGATGGCCCTGGGCCGGAGACATTCTCATTCGCCGCTGGCTCGACCAGCTGGATCCAACCGCCAGGTTTGACGCAATCTGTTAGTCTTTCAAGTATTTCCCGGACCACAACGGCGGTGAAGCTGGGAAAGATGAAGCGTTGGTGGACCAGATCAAAGTTCGCCGTCCACTCAGCAGGGAGATTCTTGGTTAGATCGCCCAGAACCAAGGAGACATTGGATGGGAGGGTTTCTGGTGGTGGATACAGCTCTGCTCTGCAAACTACCTCATGAGATCTCAAGCTCGCTCAACATTGCCTACTTCTGATCATGACTCACGCAATGTCGAATCCTACAAGTTCCGTCTCGGTTGGAAACAAGCTGCTGACGTCGCACAACCAGGTACCTATCACAGGTGAGAAAACGAGGCACTCATGGCGGACAAACATCATGAAGGCATACCATCAGCAGCAGCAGAATCCAAAATCTTCTGGTTCTTTGCCTCAAAGTCGATGGGAGCCTTTATCAAGCCGCCGAATGAGCCTTTGATCCATTCATGTTGATTCTTCATCCGCTCGATTTCCTGCCGATTGTTGGGCAGTATGTAGGCCGTCCTCGCGGCCTCATTGGTGGCATCCTTGCCGGATTCGGCGGTACTGGCCATTATTGGAGTTGAGTAGGTTGCTGTTATGCTGAGATGGTATTTTGATCTTTTAATTGATAGTAATGAAGTTGTATGTCATTTAACGAGGCTCCTCATATTGGGATCGATCCCTGAGCCCGTTATCCGCCGTCACATTACCTAGGTAAAAACCTGCAGGTTCCACCACGTATGGCCGGTCTCCGAGCTTCGTCGACTCATCGGGTGCCGACCTGTTCCCAAGGCGTGCCGTGAATGTAGAACAACATATGCTAGATAGATGACAGAGTCTTTTGCGGCATTTGCAAAATCGAAATTTGTGCATCGTTTGCTTCGGAGAGTGCCTTGTGTACCACGAAACTTGATTGCTGCTTTGTACAGTCGGGAGTTTCTATTCGATTGAGTGCTGTTATTGGAAAAGTTGATTGCTACATTTTTGCGCCGGAGTATTGGGCCGCTGCTAAAGATTGTAGCCTTACTGTACAAGAGATCATTATCAGACTCTGTTCAACAAAGACCCCCTTGGTGTTGGTATACTCAAATTGATAAGGAATTTCGGGGCATCATCTCTAAGCCATCTAATCTCCTCCCACGAACTCGCAAATCGTCATCCCACCTCCAAAGTACCGAAATGTTATCACGTCGAGCGACCGAGAAAAACGCCTGGTTCCTGGAGCAGTTCAAGCGGCCCCTCGCAAGGCAAGGATCGAAAGATGCTTCTAACATCGACATGGCGACGGCCGAGAACTGGCTTCTACGGCCGGAAATCCTGCCCATGCTCAAGAGAAACTGCGTCACGGGCCTAAAAGAGGAGCATCTGTCGTATGCTGGTGGCTTAGGGGGTACCCCTGAGCTCTTGGAGAGTCTGTCCATCTTCTTCAACCATTTCTTCTCGCCTTGGACTCCTGTCAAGCCGGAGCATATTGTCACCGGAACTGGTTGTAGCGCTGTGCTGGATACGCTCATCAACGATATCTGCGATGAGGGCGATGGTCTTCTCGTGACCGCGCCGATGTGGGGTGAGTATATGAGAGTCTGACTATCAAACGTCTACTATGACGAGAACTGACCGGAAGTAGGAAGTTTTCAGGTATCGGCAGTGTTGCGGAATTCCGTTCAGCTCATACCAGTATATGTATCGCCCGACCAGTCTCGCTCTGCAGGAGACGTAGTCCAGGCCTATAGAGAAGCTGCAGACAAAGCGACCTGCAAAGTTCGAGGCATCTTGTTTTGCAACCCCCACAACCCTTACGGTCATATCTGCCCAACAGAGGCAATCGACGGTCTGCTCCAATACTGCCAGCAAGCAAACCTTCATTTTGTTTCCGACGAAATCTATGCACTGTCAACGTTTGGGGATTTGGGCAAATTTTCAGAAGAAAGGAAAAACGTGTATCATTCGCCGGAAACGCAATTTGTTTCTGTGCTATCAAGAAACTTGAGCATACTCAAAGTTGAGAAATCGAGGGTCCATATTCTTTATAGCATAAGCAAGGATTTCGGGTGCAGCGGCATGAGATTGGTAGGTCAAGTGTTCCTCTACGCGGCCTTTTATTTCGTCTATTTAACGTGTCTTTTATTAGGGATGTCTCGTCAGTCAGGACAACAAACCATTGCGAATATCACAAGCCATATTGAACAACGCAAAGATTTGCAACGCAGGCACAGTCATTGTCACCCCCATGATGTCCGATACCGCTGGGCTCCAACAACTGGTGAGTCTCAATACAGAAAGGCTGCGTACAGCGGCTCGGATTGCCATCCAGTTTGCCGAGTTTCACGGCTTGTCCTATTACAAGCCAGTGGCCGGACTGTACATCTGGCTGAGACTGTCAGAGGATTGTGGCACATTCAATGACGAAGAATTGCTTGTGCAGAAGTGTTCTCAGCATGGTGTGTTTGTTGGTAGTGGTGCAGATTACTCCGAGCCTCAGCCTGGTTGGTTTCGACTTACGTTTGCCCTTCCTGAACAGAAGCTGCTCGAGGGCTTACGGAGGATTGAAGCGGCAGTGGGATACAAAGAAGTGTTTGAACATGAAGTGAATTTCTATACGAGGTTTACGAACTGGTGGAGAGAAAGACTCTTGTAAATCTCGTCATGGACATCTAGTACCACGAAGAGCAAGCATCTGTAGCCCATACACATTGTCCCATTTATATGGTAGGCCAAATTCATGAATAAATTCTTTAGTGTTGTATAGAATGGTAGCCTAGACACAACTTGTGAGTGCCTCCGGCAACGGAGTCAATCTTGCCATACAATCGGGCAAACCAATCCAGCTATCCGCTTGAAGCCCAACGCCATCAATCCCTTCTGCACCCAGAATATCCATCTGGTAGCAACGCGCCATCTCAGCTATGATCACGCGGAGAATGATGTCGGCCACATTCTTTCCCAAGCACTGCCGCGGGCCAAATCCGAACCGCCACATGTTGTACCGTCGTGCTTGATCTTTTTGGCCGAGGTGCCTGCGAGGGCGGAACTCGGTGGCATTCTCCCAGTAAGGATTGTCGACATTGATTGCGTAGGCATCAACTATAACATCGGTCTGGTTGCCGTTAGTACATGGCCACAGGTGTATTTGTTGGAACCCTACATTTTGTGGAATCTCGCAGCCGGCAACGACTTTATCGGCTGGTGCAGCCTCCGGGTTCGAAAAGGCTACAGGCTCTTGTCAGTGGATATGAACTTCCCACATGTGTTGCCTGGAGGGCTTACGCAGAATTGGATGAAGCCTTGATGCCTCCAAGATACAAGCCGCCAGCAATGTATTGTCCCGACGGAGGTATTCTTCATATTCTTGTTCCGATCGGTAATTGTCAAGTATTTCTTGTCGTATCTCGTCTTGAATAGCTGTGTGATGAGCAATCCTGATGACGCTCCAGGACAGCGCGTGTGCGGTGACATCGAGATTCGCAAATAGAGATTCATCCAAGGTTTGAAGAAGCTGAGGTCTTGTCAGTTCCTTGTAGCAAGAGAACAAGTATGGTAAGTACTAGGCCGACCTCTTCTTTGGAAATGCCTTCATGCTCTACTGCTTCCCAGAGGGAGACGATGGCGCTTCCGCTGCTTGGTTGAGCTTCGTCATACGCCTTCTTGACAAAATTCTCCCACAGGCGCTGAAACTGGCGAAGCTTCGGCAATGCAGACCCAGGTAGATATCTGGCAAATGAGTATCTGTTGACGCCGCCACTGAATGCATGTCGAAAAAGCTCCTCTCTCAAGGGTCCAATTGTGTACATTTCATCGCGCTGACCAGTTGTGAGAGGGCCGAAGAAGATGCTGGCGACTAGGAAGAATGGGCAGTACTTGAGATCATCTGTCACATTGATGACACTCTCTTGGTCCTTTCTTAGGAACTGTAGAAAAGCTCTTGCTTCGCTAAGGAACAGCGAAGATCTTTGCGAAGCTGCAGGGCGAGTAAAGTGGTGTTCGAAAGGTGTCCGAACTCTCACCCAGCGCTTCTGGCTGACGACGCCAACGCAAGAGCCCAAGAGCTCTGCAAAGAGCCAGCCAGCATTGTTATCAGATGCTTTTACATGGTTGTGGGAGTCTCTGTAAAACGCTTGGACATGTTCGGGTTTGGTGATGACACTGCTTTCATGCTCAGCACCAGTTTTAACATGTGAAAGTAATTGCTTGGGAAACTCTCACACTTCTCGCTTATTCCCTGACCAGATACTGTAGATGGATCCGTAACGGGCCTTCCATCGTTTGGCTGCGTCTCGGCCGTTGAAGAACTTTTCAGTTCCTTGTCCGTTTGGGAAACGGAATGATGGGCCGGGAAATGGCTTGATGCGACTGAATACTGTGGAAAACTATTTGATGAATCAGTCAATGCAATCCTCCAAGCATAACTATCCTGACTTTTGTATGAGCATCCCGGAGTAGAACTCCAGTAACGAGCAAGAACAACAGGGCAATCAATCCTGTAATTCCCACGGCCTGATTGGGACTCAAGCTGTTCACGATACTCGAAAGCATTATTTCGACGCGGGACTATGAAAATCCTCGCCTCGCAAATGTGATGTAATAGTCCGTTGATGTGAATCAATCTGAAGCATGGAGATAGATATGCTTACTAGGCTAAATAATACGTTGTTCATGGTCAGCCTTCAAAGACATTCACATTTCCAGATTACAATCAATTACGCTCGGTAACCGACGGTCCGTTGTCGATCGGGTCGTCGGTATCAAGGCAAATTGTCAGATAACTTGCCAAGAAGATGTCGATTTTGAGATCAAACCTTTAAAGGGCAGTTCGATATACCGATTCATGTCGACTTTGTACTAGGTTGCAATCTCATAATCATTACGGCACTCATCCTTAGCAGCCATGACACCCCTACCAACCAATCTCTGCGAGTTGTTCGCCCAGTCCGTTCGACAGTACCCAGAAAATCTCGCTGTTGATCACGAAGATGCAGTCTTGACGTTTAGGGAACTGGACAATGTATCCTCATCTCTAGCTCATGATCTATCACTGTTGGGAGTTGGCCGTGGATCACCTGTGTTGCTGGTAACAGCTCATGGAACCTTTAACATCATCGCAATCCTCGCCATCCTCAAGGCTGGTGGTTGCTTTGTGCCCATTGACCGCAAGTCATGGTCTCCAGAGATGATCGACTACGTCTGTGAGACGGTCGAAAGTCAGGTCATCATCAACACCACGTCAGAACCGTTCAAGTGCGCCAACGGATCGCATCACGTCTTGCACATCACGACACTCCCTCCCCAATCCGGCTCCCACACGCCTTCGTCATCTCCAAGCCCAAGCGACGATGCCTGCATCATCTTTACCAGTGGCAGTACGGGACGCCCTAAAGGTGTCATCCTCTCGCACAAAGCCTTCTGTCTATACTCACAGACGAGCCCCATGAATCTCGACATGATACCCGGAGATAGACTACTCCATATCTTGTCGGTCGCTTTTGATGGTGAGCAGAAAACGCGATGCAGTATAGAAACTCAACTGACAAGCATCTATAGCTTGCGCCTGCATGCTTTTCTCCGCCCTGGGAAATGGCGGTACAGTGGTCCCGGCTCAAGCGAAAGACATCTGCGCCATAGCCTCCTCATGCACGGTAATGGCAGCGACGCCATCAATATTGACCACTCTCATGGATTCAACGCCAGACTCCGACTTTTTGGGAAACATCCACACCGTTATTCTTGGCGGTGAAACGGCAACCTCGGATCTGCTTGCGTCGCTGGTAGATGCTGGTATTCGAGTCCTCATCGGATATGGAGCGACAGAGACCACCTCCATGGGCTCTGTCCACGTTGTATCTCGTGATCCAGTTACGAAAACAATTATTCCCCAGCTCATCGGGAGCTCGATCGAGGAAAGCCCGATTTGGCTTGCCGGCGACAACCTGGAAGCTATTGACGACGACTTCACCGAGGGCGAGATATTCATTGCCGGGGACGGTGTCTCTCGTGGATATTACCAGGACGATGTCCGGACCAACAACAGTTTCATCCTGTGGAACTCGAGACGAGTGTATAAGACTGGCGACTACGGTCGATGGGTGCCGAGCCCAGAAGGTGGCCGGTTGGTCGAGTTCTGCGGCCGAAAAGATCGAACCGTCAAGAACGGCGGCTTCCTCGTGAACCTGGACCGAGATGTTGAGAACGCTCTTAGGCGTGCAGGAATGCTTCTCGGAGTCACGTCTGTCTGTGCCGCAGTTACAGAAGACGGCATCATTGCAGTCGTGACGCCAGAAACGGTTGACACCATGGAACTGTTGGCAGTGGCGAGGCAAACCATGTGCTCATACTGCATTCCATATCGAATCGAGGCTGTCCAGTCATTCCCAGTGTCTCCAAACGGCAAGTTGCAGCATAAGAAGGTCCTGGAGATCATTTCAACGATAGATGGTGGCAAAGTCAAGCAGCAGTCTGTGGTGACAACTTCTATCCTTGTATCGCAGGGGCCAGATACTGAGACACTGGAGAATCAAGACCGGCTCTCCAAGATTCTCAATGCAGTTTCAAATCTTTTTGGCCGCTTCGGTGATAATGGGAGGCAGATACAGCCGAGTGATTCATTCCTGAGGCTGGGCGGTTCCTCGCTATTGGCGTTCAAGCTTGTCTCTGCCCTTCGCCAGTTGGACCTCAACATCTCACCGAGAGATCTGTTCAGTTGCCGAACATTTGAGGAGATAGCCAAAAGCTCAGCTAGCACAGTTGAGGTTCGTATGGGAGCATCGAAAGCATCAGCAGACGAGAGTTTCGCCGTCACGCAGAAGTTGGCAGCGCTCCGAAGCCAAGCTCGGAGTGTACTTGCGCTGAAAGACGAAGCCTTTGATATCGGCCCTTTGACCAGTCTACAGCTCACATTCACCTTTCCAACCTTGAGCTGCAGCTCAAAGAACGTCAACCAGATCAAAGTGGCCTACGCAGGTCGGTATGCCACCATGATGGAGAGAGCATGGCGAGCGGTTTGGCAAACTGAGCCTGTCTTTAGAACGGAGATTTGCCTCGCCGTTGGATGCGGCGCCCAAATCATCCACAAGAGACCATTCAGAAAGCACAAGATACAGTTATTCAACAAGCTGGCTGACTATGAAGACGCGGTCCAGAATGCTGATATGGGCGTTGGACTGGGTTGCTCGCTGGAGTTTGTTGCTTATCATCCAGATGCGACCACAGCAAGCGCGCCAACACATCGTATGTCAAAGGACGTCAATGAGCTGACTGTCATCTTGACAGCCCATCACAGCTTAATGGATGGCGTCTCACTGCAATTGCTGCTGGACAAGGTTGAGAGCGTTGCAAGAGGACGGCAGCTTCCACGCAGCCCCAGTTCAATAGAAGCGAACCTTGAGCTGATATCCCTGCAACAAAACAAAGACGCCGAAGCGAGAGGATTCTTTGCCGAGTATTCAAAAGATGTTCGTCTCACAAATGGCTCCCTCAAAGAGCGCAACGTCGCCAATGGAGAAGCGAGGGATTCTGCGAGACGCCACAACACCGTTTTGTTCGGATCGTCTGTCTCCAGTCACGAGGTCGCTGGATTTGCGAGTCAAAATTGTTTATCGGCAGCTTGTGTCTACTACACGGCTTGGGCAATGGCAATGGGCACCTTCGAGAGAACCCCTACAGTTGCAGTCGGCTCGGTGTTCTCGAATAGAGCATCGCTGCCTGATCATCAGAACACGATTGGCTTATACATGTCGACCTTACCCTTGGTATTCCGTCTGGAAGAAGATAAACAGGTGATGGACCTCCTCCATAAGGTCATGAACGATATACTCACTTTGGGAGAGTATGCCTGGGCACGATCGGATCAGGTCGGCATGGGGAGCTCGATGAGCAGTCTGGTTGCGCTTCAACCGGCACTTCCAGATGAGGATTCCAGTCCTCCAGCTGTTCGCGCTGAGTCTATCGAGAACAGCGCTTTTCCGCTGTCGTTGCTGATTGAGTCCAATGGCGAGTTTCGCATCCTTTACGACCATGATAGCTTTGACGAATACACGATTCGGAGGCTAGGCGGCCACTTCAAGCAAGCGCTTCGTGGCGTATTGCAGCAAGCTCTCGTGGGAGACTGCATGAGGCTGAATGAGCTTCAGGAGGCGGCATATCAACAAGCAGAGGCAGTGAGAATCCTGCAGACTGAAACGACGGTAAAGCAAACCCTGGAAGACTCAATCGATCGGTTTCCGGAAGTTACTGCTATTGAAGACCATCGAGGCGTGGCACTTAGCTATCGTGAGCTCGAGAAGCAAACCAACATTATCGCCAATTCTGTCCACAGGCATCTCGCCGACACCGATGCCGCTGCCGTTGCGATATATGGCGACGGATCAGTTGGGTGGCTGTTAGGCCTGCTCGGGATCCTCAAAACGAACCGCGCCTTTGTTCCCCTCGACCCGAAGTGGCCGATGGAACGAAAAGCCATAGTACTTGAAGCGAGCGGAGCGGCTGCTGTCCTTGTCCCAAACTCTGCGCAGCAAGATGAGGTACCGAGGATAGCAGGAGAGAAAGTATTGGTTGTAGAGGATATGCTCTCCGAGGTGACTCGTGATCAAGATGTTGCAAGGCTCCCAGATGTTGGCTCGCCAGAGTCTGTTCTCGTCTACATATTCACATCTGGAACTACGGGAGCACCAAAGGGTATCCCTACGACCAACAGATCCTTCTTGGCCTTTCAGAGCAATCCAGAGGCCACCATGTTTGCAGCCCCTGGGCGACGGATTGCCCAGTTCATGTCGCCCGCTTTTGATGCGTGTAATGAGGAGATATTCTCTGCGTTGTTGCACGGAGCTACGCTTGTACTTCGAGATCCGGCAGATCCTTATGCTCATCTTCGAAAAGTCAATACAGTGACGATGACGCCGGCGGTTCTCTCCGTTTTGGAACCAGATGAGTATCCAAATCTTGAGATTGTGAGTTCCCGTTAACCAAGTTGATAACATTTGACTGACGATTGTCTATCAGATCTACGCCACTGGAGAAGCCATCACGGCTCCCATCATCCAGAAATTTGCCGCAAAGAAGTTGCTGTACAATGCCTACGGGCCAGCAGAGGTATGGTAGTCAGCCTCGCGTTCGCAAACAAGGACTAATTCTTCTCGCAGTGCTCAATCAGTACCTCCTTTGAACGCATGATCCAAGGAGACACCATCACCATCGGAACGCCTTCTGCCACAGCTCGCATGTATCTTCTTGACGAGCAGCAGAAGCCCGTACCAAAAGGAGTGCATGGAGAGATATATCTCGCAGGTGTACAAGTGCTGCAAGGATACATCAACGCACCAGAGCAGACGGCGTTGCGCGTGCTACCCGATCCGTGGCATCCTGACGAGAGTATGTATCGCACTGGCGACTACGGACTCCGCGAGAAAGATGGCCGAGTCGTCTACATAGGGCGGATGGACCGTCAAGTCAAGATTCGCGGATTCCGCATCGAGCTCGATGGAGTAGAGCACGCTATTCTGTCGGAGCCGACTATCGATGAGATCTCCCAGTGTGCTGTTCTTGCGGTTGATGGAGCGCTCGTGGCATATGTCATGTTCGCGTTCAAAGGAGTTGGAATCTCGACGGAAGCACGAATCAGTCAGCTTCGTGATCGGCTGGAGAGGACACTGCTTCCGTCATGGGTGCCCCAGCAGATCATCGCGATAGACGACTTTCCGCGATCGATGAATGGCAAAGTCGATAACAAATCTTTGGAAGAGATGTACAGGTCAAAGTCATTCATCTGTCATGAGGGTGATCACGAGCCATCATCAATGACGACGAGCGAGAGTGTCGCGTCCAAGCTCGCAGAGGCGTGGCGCGAAGTCCTTCAACTCGGGCCTCAAGTGAGCCTAGAACCATCAG
Source organism: Trichoderma parareesei (assembly GCA_001050175.1). Classification (NCBI taxonomy): domain Eukaryota; kingdom Fungi; phylum Ascomycota; class Sordariomycetes; order Hypocreales; family Hypocreaceae; genus Trichoderma; species Trichoderma parareesei. The sequence goes on along the minus strand of LFMI01000476.1, from coordinate 39,409 downwards.
ACAGCTTCTTCGCTCTAGGTGGTCACTCGGTGTTAGTCCTTCTCCTAGCGACAAAACTCACGGCAATCTTCGAAGTTGAAGTTACAGCCCGCGAGATACTCCCGGCTCCGTCTTTCCAGGCCCAGGTCGATACGGTAGAAAGGCTGTTGAGAGCTAAGGCGCCAGAATCTGGCATGACAAGCTCGAAGAGTAACCAGGGACTACCACCAGAGGAAGTGACAGAGTTGGAACGGCAAGTCTGGTTCCAGTATCAGGTTGGCACCACTGTTACCGCCTTCAACATTGCCAACGTTCTCACTCTTCATGGCCAAGTGGATTACACCAGGCTCGTGGATTCTTTCAATACCGCATTAGCATCCGATCCGGTCCTTCGCACCAACTTTGCTGAAGGGCCCGATGGTGTAAGGAGGGTCATCCGAGTCTCTGCGCCGCGAATTTCTGAAGTTGAGGAGCTAGACATCACGGAAGAGGTGAACCATGCGTTCGACTTGGCTCACGATGATCTGATCCGCGTCCACATCCTACGACAACCAGGCGACAGTGGAAACGGAGAGGTTAATTTAAAAGTTGAGATTGTCATTGTCACCTCACATAGCATCGCTGATCTCGGCACGCTGCAGAATCTGCTACGCCTCGTGTCCGACGCATATGCTGGGAAAGGTGTAAAGGTGCAGGAGACTCCGCAGCATCTCGAATCGAGTCAATGGCACTACTCCCCTTCACCATCTGAGCAAGGGTTCTGGAGAGCCTACCTCGCTGGACATGATGCGAGAAGCTCTGAAGCCTCTCGTTTCAACATCCCGCTTCTTCCGTCTGCGACTGCAGCTTTCCAAGGGGCATCCCGTACTCTTGAGTTCAAAGGAGATGTCATTATCAAGCTGAACTCCTTGATTAAAAGTCTGGGCATCACCCATCATCATTTGGCGCTGACTATTGCTGCTCTTCTGTCGCGCTCGGTTCTGGGTGAAGACGACGTTATACTCGGGACTCCTAACGCCAACCGTCCGTCTTCGCATGAACGCGAGTCACTGGGGCAGTTTCTTGACCGGCTTCCTGTCCGCATCAGACTCGAAAACTCACAATTATCTCGATATGGAGGAACCCGCCAGATCCTGACCAATGTCCGTGACTCGGCTGTCCAAGCTCTAGCCAACGCAATACCGTTCTCCAGAATCTTGGAGGCGCTCAACATCTTAGGCGGTCACCTCGAGCATCCCTTATTCAATTGCATGGTGACGTTCCATCCTCTTCAAACGAGCCTTGCTACGTGGCTGGATCTGCCAAATTGCGACGTCATCGTGTCCCCTCGCTTTGCTGAGGGATCCAAGTTCCCATTAATGCTCGAGTGGTTCGAGCTCGATACAAACCGCTGGTCGCTACACATTGAGCACGACACGAATCGTCTATCATCAGCTCTAATTGACACCGTTGAAGATGTGCTACAAGTCATCTTGGAAGCAATTGCAGACGAATCTTCTCTGGAAGAACTACATGCCCGTCTTGCTACTGTGACTGGACTCAATCCTACGAATGACTGTTTGGAAACCAGCAATGCTAGCCAGCATGGCTTGGTAACCGTCTCAGAAGTCATGGGCATCATCCAGAGGGAAATGGCAGTATGCTTGGGTCGGCCCGAAGTTGAGATTTTGCCAGATACGTGTTTCTTTTCGGCTGGGGCTGATTCTAATGCTGCTGTTACGCTGCGGCATCAACTGCGGGCTCTGGGATTGGAAGTGACATTGCGGGCGATATTCACTGCTAGGAGTCCGGCTGAACTGTTGAAGCATATTAAAATGTAGCTTAGTGCTCCGAATCTAGAGTTCTTGTGAAATATCAACTGTGACGTTGGTTTCAATGTGAGAAACAGATAGCATGTGCTACGTATAAGCCTGCAATTTGGTGCCATCTGAACACAATGTCGAATGTGATCCTAGCACTGAACTGAAGCCGACTTCCTGACGGCATGCAACTGTTCAAAGAAGACTTACATGGCGTGCATTGATTTCTACACGAGTAGTGTAGCATTCTAGAAGACCAAGTTCTCACGTATAGTGCACAAGTCTCGGCAACCGAGAGTATAAAAGCATTTGCCGGTCTCAAGCCATTGCCTGTGCTCCGTCTTCTTGCACGCAAGAATGGCATGATCTGTGACTGTCCCAAAGCAACCTTTACTCCAAACATGGCTACTGAGACAAAGCTTCCGATATGGAAAATCGCGGCACAAGAAGATGAGTTCATATGGTATCTCGGCTATGGCTCCAACATGAAGGCCAGTGCCATGAAGGATCGCAAGATTACTCCCGTGGAAACGAGAATCGTCAATGTTCCAACACACTATGTCACGTTTGACGTATTCGGCATACCCTATTCCGAGCCGTGCTACGCGAGTATTGAGGAGCTTCCCAATGGCGGAACCGGAAAGCTCCAACTGGTTCACGGCGACCAACAGATGTCCGTTCCATCTCTTTGTGGTCTTGCCCATCTCCTATCGACAGCTGAATTCCACCAGCTGCTCGTCACAGAAGGAAGCGGAGTGGTATACGACATTGTCAAGGTTCAGGCATACCAGATAAGCGAAAGCCACAAGATATCCAGCGAGCCGTTTGACGTCTACACACTCAAGGCGAAATGGCCACTGCGACCCAATGGCACGCCAAGTGCCCGATACGTGGTACGCCTGAGAATCCTCCTTACTAGCACATGATCCTGCCTTGCTGACACTGGTGCAGAATCTCTTCTTGCATGGAGCTATAGAGAACAATCTTCCGTCAGAGTACATACAGTACCTGGAAAGCTTCCCCCGACATCACAAGATAGAAGGACGGGATCGGACATATGGCCAGCTGGTGTTTGACGTCGGATGGAGGCCATTCTTGAAGCGCTTGGTCCGACTGACGACGTGGAGAGTTGATGCGGATGGGAATTGTCCGGCGTTCATTGCCTTGATCATTGTGTGGGCGTATCGACTCATGTGGTTGTATCATGATTATGTGCACCAGTATATCCTGGGCACGGGCGACGGCGGTAAGATTCTCTGGAAGCAGTTGGGAAACCGAGAGATGTGAATAGCTTAGATCAACCATTTACGAAATCTTTCTAAGAGCGGTAGATAAAAAAGGTCAAACCAATGCAGCTGGTAGACGACCGTATTCGAACCATCTCCTCGCAATACCAGATCTATTCGTCATTCAACAACACCGCGCACCCTCTTGACCTCCTCTCTGACCTTCTCGTCCCATATCGGCTCAATGTCATCATGTAGCATCTTTGCGCCGTTTCTCATCAATTCTCCCGACACTCGTTGCACTTCATCCATAACGCGAAGCACGTTCCGACCCGCTATATCCTTGACAGACTCATCAGATATGCCCCGTCGCAGCAACTCGGCAATCAGGAAAGGGAACCTTGACACATCTCCCAGTCCATCGGGCGTCTGCATGGTACCATCAAAGTCCGAGCCGATCCCCACGTGTTCATAGCCGATTCTTTCTCCAACGTGTCGTATGTGGTCTGCTACTCTTGCTAGCGTAGGTTCATCAGCGTCGGTGAGCTTGCGAAGGAACGAGACCATGAAGACTCCGCCGTTGGTTCTAAGCAAGTCCAGGACCTCGTCTGGGCTATTGCGTGGATGCTTCGTTACGGCAGAGCTGATGAGCAAGTAAGAGCCTCTCCTTCAAAGAGGGAACAGGGGATAGGGTGAGTCGACGAACCAAGAGGAGTGAGAAAAGATGACCGGGGCCTTGGAGATGGACAAAGCCTGTTTCTGAACTTCGATCGACGTGTGAGACAGATCAAGGATCCTACTTTAGTGAGTTTGACGAAATCTCCCCTAAGGCATGATATACACACATGCCAATACGATTCATCTCTTGGATCATCTCGACGCCTTGCTGGGACAATCCACCATGATGGGGAGCAGCTGCGTTCTTGAGGCCAGATCAGTATTGAGCTCTTGTAGAATCAGTCTGGCTATCATTGCTTACAGTTGAGTCTGCGTAGAGGTTGTTGCTGTCATGCGTCAAGGTGACATATCGCACACCCAGCCGATGAAAGTTTCTCAAGACGCTGGCGCTATTGGCAATCTGATGCAAGCCCTCGACACCAATCAAGCTTGCAACACGACCAGACCCAAAGGCTTTCCAGACTTCTGCAGAAGATCGTGTGATTTCCAGAGCGTCGGGGTAGCGTTCGACTAATGTGTGGATGATGTCGATCTGTTGAAGCGTCTCTCGGAGGCTTTGATAGTGAACATCGGTCGAGAAGTTGTTGGAAGCAGTTTCCTTTGAACTGCCATTACCAGCTTGTTGTCAGTTGAACTGAAAGTAGGGTATCAAAAGTTACAGCCTACCAAGGTACATAGGCACTCCAGAATACGCCTCCAACGCGACCCATTCGCAGCCGGTCCAGGTCAGTGTGGGCAATCGCCATTTGGCGAGCGTTGACATCTCCGACTTTGCCAAGGTGCCATCCACGGATCATATACGGAAAGTCATTATGGCCGTCTTTAGCTGTTAGCAACTTATAAAAGATAACATATGAGGAGCACCGTACCTACCAATCAGCGGAGTTTCGGCGAGCAGTCTCTCAGCCCGCAACAAGCAGTCATCAGAGGGCTCCATGGCTATACCTTCAAGTAAGATTCGAAAACTTGTCCAAAAGTCAATGGGATAGGGTCTCTGGTACTGCAAAAGATGGAAGGACAACAATATATACGTGGCGCGGCTTACATGGCAACGTCGGCCATCGAGTTCATGCAGTTTGAACAGGAACAGGTATATCCACTTCAGTTTATTCAAGACCACCTTACACGGGATGCTACGGAACGCTTCACTCTTCAATCACAGCCTCCTTCCTGGAGTCCATCTCGTCATAGGCCTTCTTCACGCCAGGAATCTCGGCGAACCTCTCGCTCCAAGCCTTCAACGCCGGAAAGTCATTCTTGTCGATGCCCATACGGGCCATGGTTGGATCGTCGGCAAAAGGATAGATGGCAATATCTGCAATAGTAGGCCGATCTTTGAGCCCGATAAACTCTTGGCCGGGCTGCGAAAGATGCTTTTCGATGATTCCGTATTGGACTCTCAGGTCATTGAGCATTCTGTTCTCATGATTAGCGTTCGGAATAGGAGATATGAAGGAGTTGTTTCCTACTTTTCTTGCGCCTTTGGGTTCTTGTCCTCGGGCTTTCGGATCGCATACCAGACCCAGTACTTGGCGGTAGGCCTATCACGTTTCAGTCAGGCCCCTAAGAGCACTTTGAGGTCACGCAAACATACCCAAGAGATGCAGTTTCAAAGGTCAGCCAGTTTCCAATTTCCAGCTCCTCCGCTACCGTCGACCCGCACCATGCCTTTTCAACATCATACGTGGCGGCCAAGTACATGAGTATCTGAGAGCTGTCCCACGAGGTAACACGTTTACCCATGGAGTTATCAATCAAGGCAGGCACATATCTCTGAGGATGGATCTTGGTGTACCAGTCCGTCCTGGTAGCCGGTCCATCCAGGCAGACTGCATCATACTCCTTGTTGAGACACTCGAGCAAGATGATTGGCTTGATCCAGTTCTGGTATCGGCCCTCGACGACAAAGACCAGAGGCTTGTCCGGGACGTCCGAGTCCAGGGACTTTGCGGATAGGAGGTTGATCGGCATCTTGGTTGCGCAAAGTTCCAGATTCGGATTCTCCAGTCGGTGGTATTACCTGGGTAGCAGTGCGCAGAGGGGGATGGGAAGGCTACAGCAACAGTTTTGATTTGGACTACATATCATCGTCTTGACGACATCGACTCTTAGTAACACAGCATGGCATATATCCCGTCGGCAACCGATGGTTCATTTCTCGACCACCGACGGCGTTCATGATTGCCGCTTTTCGCAAAGCGAGGAGGGAGACACGGGGTCGTAGGCCGAAAGAAGTCCACTCGCTGAACCAGGTCACTCAGAGACTGATAATCCCCGATCCCTTTTCCTTCTGAAAACGCCGCTGATGCAAATCAAGCCTACAGGATTGTACTTCGGAAACTGAGCTTGATGGTGGAAAGAATCCGATACCAGGGCTCTTTGGCTTCAGATTGTCAAGGCCATTGACCTTTGTCCTACTCCGGCTCTCGCCTCAAGATGAGAGTGGAAACCCCCCTCATAACCGCAAATTCTACCATTAGCAGTTCAATTTACTTCTTGAGCAAGATATCGCTATTATCCGTTCACGACGCCGCGGAATACTATCTGCATGGAGCTAATGCCGTGTTCAGTGTCCGGGATGGGAGATGATTGGACCAGGATCCCTGTAAACCCGCCGACCGGCTGAGGGAAGGCCTTTCGGAAAGTTAACCAAGCATATATGTCTCCATTGAGGCGTCTGGTAAGATTACGGCGGTAGCAAAAATAACAGACATCACGGAAACTGTGAATGGAGGAGGCAGCCCTTGGTGGTCCTGAAGCAGACACTTCACGACCATCGACCAAATTAGCAAACATAACAAAGCGTAAGCAATTGTACCTTTGTATGACTAGATTGGTATCGGTCTCATGCTTCAACAGCTTTGTACTGGAAGCCCGTCCAACTGCAATAGACCAATCAACTTGGCCAGTCTATCCAAGGAATGCAATGAAGTAGCATCACACTGCTCCTCCGTAGCCTCGGCCGCCTCATCCATGACAAGCCTCCACTCCTGTATTTTCTCGTTCAGCTCGAGACAAGTATCTACCAGTATTACCTCAGCCAGTATCCTCGCCTCGTGCCCCTCAAGCGGAAGCCTCCCCAGCTTCATCTCGCCAAACATCAGCCGACAGCTCGGCGCCGGCTGCGTCGCCGGAGACAACGGACTCAATTGACCATGCTGTGACAGAGGAGGTGATAGCAGTAGCCCCGCGTCGCTGGTCGAACGCGCCCTCGGGTGTGTCGTATCTGTAGCAGCGTTCAGGTAGGCCGCTTCGTAGAAGCATACAAGCCGAGAGGTGATTTGGGACAGGAGGTTGGTCATGCGCTTTGTGGTGACACATCGCTCACAGTCGATGATGGTTTGAAAGTAGCCTATAAAGTCGGAGCCGATTTGGAGGATATTGTCAAAGGAGAGAGTGTCTTGGCCGAGGCTGGAGGAGATGCCCTGGAGGCTATTGAAGGAGCAGTTGCAGACACTTCGTTGCATGTTGAATACGGAAGTGGATGTTTTGTGAGCGGAGAGACAGGTTCATTGTCTTGCAATTCCTACTTATATGCAGCTTACGCATATTACTACATGTTGGAGGCGACGATATTATCATTAGGGTTCATCAAGGAGTTGGAGACGGAACTGTGGCTGATGAGGGTAAGGATTACGGATCGTCTCAATGTCACGGATATTATTGTGAGAAGCATGGCTGTTGTCTATCAATCCTTGTGCCTTATGACATACAGCAGTACTCAGTCAGCCTCTAGTTAGTCTTATATCAGCCTCGTCGTAACGGTAGCGTCAGATCGGCCTCTGTCTTAATCCGGTATGAGTCAGTCCTTGAAGTACGCCAGCACTTATCAGGTTCAACGGCAACTCTCATAATCTTCATATTTCCCGAATCGGCGTCTGGGCACTCACACATCTCTCAGCTGTCCATCAAGGTGTCCAAGGTGGGCAGAAGGATCTAATTCGGATGGATTAGGGGGCACAACATCCAAGGCCAGGGTCAGCAACTCGTGCGTCGTGAGTGTATCTCTCACCTTGGCTTCATAGCAGTTGTGGAGGTGCAAAATCATGCCAAGGGTAGACACGGTGACACATCGGGTCGTCGGGAGGGTCCATGCAAACGATGTCGGAACCTCGACAAATTGTGGACGACCATGTGCAAGGAAGAGCAGCCTCAACATCATATAGGCGAATCTGTATCTGATTTCTTTCAAGTCTCTCTCTGTTGACGCACCAGGCTTCTCAGCTTGCATTCATACTTGACCATTGATAATTTCTTAGCATTCTGAATAAGTGGAATCGCGAACTATTCGGCTGCTTTTGACGCCATTTCGTGTAGCCGCCGTCTCCACTCAGCTCCAGAATCATAACACATCCATGCTGTGCTTCGGCGGCCTTCGAGACGGCCAATCTCTCATCTAGCAAAGAGAGCCACCTTGTTGAGCCGGAGCATATCGTGAAACATGAAGGCTCGCAACCTTGATTTTATAACGCCTGTGATACAGGCAGAGTCATCGTCCCCTCTTTGTCCCACGTACGGGAGGGCTACCATGAGAACTACAGGGAGAAATCAGCTACAAGCGACGGGAAGACGCGGTTTGGAATGAACAGACAGAGAGTCGCCTAGTTTAACGAGGCGTAGTCGGCAATCTTGACGAACAGTTGCGGCAGTCTGCATCGATTTGCATCCAAGATGACCAGCCACGAAGGAGGTCGACCCAAAGGAAGGATTCCCAAATACAGAACCTCCTGCGACAACTGCCAAACGGCCAAAGTCAAGTGCGGCCATGAGAAGCCATCATGCCGTCGCTGCTCGGTGCACCGAGTGAGTTGCGTATACAGCTTGTCGCGTCGAATGGGCCGTCCGAGGGCCAAAAAGGTCGCCGCGGATGACTCAAACCAAGGGCAGCCAGCCACGTCCGTACCCAACGAGGATGGAACTGCAAAGGCTGCCTCGCCGAAGGATGCGGCTGAAGACGCTGGGCCGCCACCGACGCCCGTAGCCGAGACTCTCATCGTGGAGGCTGAATCCGACGAGCCATTGGCGCCTGAGACTGAGCAAATACCGGAGAGTTGGGTGCCTTTATTTGGTGAGCTTGAACAGCTCAACGCAGCGGAGGCCATGGATGGACTTGAGAACTCGGAACATCAGGAACATGATGCGATGGAGTTTTTGTCAGGCGAGACTCCAATGGAGCTTGGTGATATGGCTGCATTCACCGGGATGCCCTCCTTCTTGGACAGTCTGTCGGACTCCCTCGATCCACAAGCCACAACATCAGCGGTGCCTGCGAACCTGTTCGGACCTCAAGAGCTGGTGTCATTTGGCCTGCCAGTTGCAACTTCCAGGGACGAGACAGTTGGCCTGTCCTCAACGCAGCAACACCAAGCAAGCTTGCCATCAGAGCCATGCAATTGCAAGCACTCCTCCGAGTCATCTCGACGCGAATCGCGGTCCGCTCCAAGCGACAGAGACCAGTCAAGTCAGCTGTCAAGTCTTGCATCAGCCTTGTTTTCAGAAGCGAGCTACTCTCATGAAGCGACCCCATGCTCTCCGTCCAGTACTTCGCAGCCCAGCGATGCGTCACCGAGCCTTCAACTCAGCTGTGACGGCGGCTCTGAATTGTCCTGGCGGAAAACGCAGGTCGTGCTGAAACAAGGTCGCTGCAACTGCATGGATACAATAACAGAACGCATCGCGAGCCTCAAGGCAGAGCAGCAGAGCTCGTGTCTCATGCCCATGGACTGCGTGTTGATGCTGGAGAAGGAAGTGCAGGAGTCGCTGTGTCTTTTGCACAAATGCAAAAATTGTCGGCTTGATAGCTTCGTGCACCTGCTGGCGCTTGTCAGTGTCCGCATGATGCTCGATATACTGCAGAAGAGTGCTCGCAGCGAGTTCATCTCCAGGGCTAAATCATCATCTGACGACTCGTGCGAAGGCGTTTCCCTCTGCATCGGGACGTATAAAGTTCCATCTCGAGTACGATGCAGGTTTCTCCGCAAGGCGTTACAGGCACGGTTTCATAAGCTGGCGGCTTTGGTGGAAGAACGAGAAAGACTGGTGACTGGGAAGAAGCAGGACAGTTTTTCAAAGTCGGCGTCTTTGCTTGTGGGTGATATTTCACGGGGCTTGAGAACGATTATGGGGTGGATTGAGCTGTGGAATGCGAGACAGGTGTAGATATGAGTTTGGCTAGGTACAACACGGTCTATTGACATTTTGAGGCTGATGGCGTGATATGTGATCACTTTGAGCTCATCTGTGGCATCCCTACCGTGACGACTGAGCATAGAGAGAATCAGGAGAGAGTACATGTCGACGAGCAAGTTACAGCCAGACAACCACGGCCAGATATGACCGCAAGTTCTACACACGAGCCAGCCAATGTCAATCGATGCTCACTTCACCTATTGTATTCTCATGATACTTTATCTTCATGTTGTTTTCATGATCCATGATCTTGAGCCTTGGTGGACTACCTATGCAGGGTAGCCCGCCATGTGCGACATGAGAGTCGAGGTCGAATCAGTACACACGTTGGGACGTGCGCTTTCGGTGACCGAATAACAGCATCTGGCTGCAGACTTTTAAAACAAGTGGTATGAAAAATACGATGCTACTTGCTTTGTGACTTGTGTATTGCGCAAAAGTCTTTGAAGGCGTCGCCATGGAGTCAGGTTATCTGCATAATATGACGGCTACCACCGTTCTTGGGTTCAAGGTACAGAGTGCTGTGGACAGGCCTTTCACCGCAGCGGCCGTCAGCATCTTGATCTCTATCGTATCAGTTGTGTTATTCGACTGGCTAAATTACCAGAAGCAGCGGAGGAGGCTAGGCAATATCCCTATTGTGGGCGACGCGCCGTATCTCTGGAAGCGGCTGCGATGGACGGAGAACGAGTCCAATTTGAAAGGCGTCTTCCAATCCGGATATGACACTGTAAGGATGAAGGCAATTCCATGTCATTTTGTGGTAGATTTGCAGCTAATCGTCATCAGTTCAGCAAGAAGCTCAAGCCTTGGGCGTACTGGGGCCAGCACGATGATTTTATCCTGGTGCTGCCTCCGGGGACATGCGACGAGGTGAAGAATGCCGACCTGAGCCAGATGAGCTTCCTCCAGGCGGTTGAGGATGTGAGATATATAGGTGTCTTGCATGTATGCTGGAGAGAAATGGGCTAATCGATGTACAGAGTTATCACTTTCGGCTTCATACAAACATCCTGGGCCGGTCACATGTTGACGCTGTTCGGCAGTCTGTGAACAAGAACATGAGTGCGTCTATCTGCGTAGATCAAGCCAAAGGTCACTGACGAGGTTACCTTAGATTCACTGCATCACTCGGTCGTGATACAAAGCGATGAATCCATTCCCCAAGTTTTTGACTCTTTCGCCAAAGGTATGCCTCATACATAGATGATACACTAGCTTGAGATCTCACTGACAATTCCATAGACCAAGAGCCCTTTGCAGGATTTCTTCAGATATGGCATCTGGTTCATTTGGTTGCCGCGTCATTCCTCATCGGCCCCCATTTCTCTCGCAATCCCGAGTACATGGCCTACATTGAGGACTACTGCCTCAACGTGCCGCATTTCGTTCACCTCTACTTTTGGGTTCCCGCGCCGCTGAGGAAGCTGTTCTGGTACTTGTCGCCCTGGGGCTTCAGAGTCCGCAGAGTGATTAAGCATTTGAAAGCGTTCATCATTCCGGAGATTAAGCAAACCATTGCGGATTGGCAAACAAATGGCCGTGACCGTTCACAGGACAGGTACACGCTGCTTCGAGCGATGCTCGATCTGAAAGAAGAGAGAGGCCAGATTACACGCGACGCCGCGGCCATGACCAAGGAAGAAGAAGAGAGGCAAATCAACATCTTCTCTGACGAGGTGGTGTTCACGGCCTTTGACAGCGCAGGCCCGGTTGCCTGCCTCGTTACGCAGCTTCTGTTTGAGTCTATCCAGAATCCGAGCCTCACTGAAGCCTTGCGGGCTGAGATTTCCAAGGCGCTCGCGGACAACGGCGGTGAATGGTCTGTGCAAGCCATGAGCTCTCTTCCGCGCCTCGAGAGCTTTACGCGGGAAACTCTCCGTGTGGATGGGCCAACGCTATGTGAGTCCCTGCATGCCATTTGATGGCCCATGCATGAGCATGGACAATACTGAGGATATGTTAGGATATCTCCGACTAACAGCCTCCCAGTCAGTGTCACACGATCCATCCTCAAACCGGTTCAGCTCAAATCTGGCCTTGTACTCCGACCCGGCAACATCATTTCGGCACCCTCCTGGATGATTCACAATGATGAAGACAACTATCCGAACGCAAAGGAGTTTAATCCGTATCGATTCTACGATGAGGTGACCAACACAGCCACTACAAAGGCCACGACGGCGAGTAACACGTTCCTGGCGTATGGATATGGATCGCAAATATGTCCCGGACGGTATCTGGGCGTGAGGATGACGCAGATTATCTTTGCAAAGCTGCTGATGCGGTACGATGCGACGTTTGAGGGCGGGAGCAGGACGAAGCCGGAGAATATCGTGATGCCGGGCCAGGTGCTTCCCTCGTACTATTCCAAGATTGTGCTGAAGTTGAGGGAGGGAGGAGGGAATTAGTTTGGCGGCCACAATAAGACTGAAAAATTGGGATGCATGAGGCTGTCTCGAGTCATCTCACGGATTACCAATCATTTGCTGTTGACCTGAGAAGGATGCCTGACTGCGAACCCTGATGTCGAGATCTAATTGCTAGGGTAGAGTACTGTACAGATTGGGAAGCATCCATGTGGAGAGAAAAAAAACAACACCAGTTTGATGACATCAAATGCCAGCCATCAAAGGAGAGTCAGTGCGCCACTTCTCAGCCACGTTGTCCCCGGAATTGCTCTTAGAAGCATCCGGGACCATTTTAGCCATCGGAAACTAATCTGGTTTATTTCCATTCTTTGTTCGATCAGCCAATCGGCCACTTTTGGCGTTGACCAGGGGCGGTCACTTTTGGCGCTAGTACTGAGATTCTCGGATCCTCGCTTCAACTGCTTCGTCTTGACGAGATGCATCTGATGCATCTTTCTTCGTTTCGAATAGTGATTGGCGTACACTCAACAGCTACCTGTTAGATCTGCGCCTCGTTTGAAAGCGACAGCATTAGAGCGTTACTCCTATTATTGCATCACCCCTATTCCGCCCCCGTCAGGCTGTGTGCGTCAATATCATCGAGGGCATTGGTATTGAGTCCTTCTAATGGCCGTACCACTGCATTCACCAGTAGCACCAAAACACAAACATGTGCTCGTTCCGTCAACATTTGATAGGCCCAGAAAGTGACACACGCGCACACCTCATACAAAATTTCCCCAGAGTAAGATTAAGCCCATGCCTTCTGTTGCACCTCTCTGTAACATCACCAATGGCCAACATTGTGGTGGTAGCACCAAACACTCTCAGGACATCAAATGCTACCTCTACACACTTTCCCTTCTCTTGCTTCCCCTTTACCATTTGTAATCCAAATTTTGGGTGAGCACAATCACTTCCTAGAATTGTAGCTGCTGCTATCCAAGTGACACCCCGTTTGCACTCTGCCAGCCGGCAAACGCATGTCACAGACCCTACAAAAGTGACAGTAACCACACGCTACCTGGCCACCAGGTACTGCTGAGTGACTCACTGCAGCAACATTGCTGGCTCCCGTGTCAGCAGTACCGAGAGCAAAGTATCCGGGTCCAAGTGTTCAACGTGCGCCCCACTCACTTGCTTCCAGGTTGCCTTCCAAACTTCCCCCAAAGCAAAAAACCATCCCTCTGCAGCTGCCAACAACTCGACCCTCACTTCTTCACCATCCTTTCTTTTCTCTTGGGCATTGCCATTCCTGAGAGTCTTCTTCTGCAAGCCTCACAGGAGAGTCATTCGTTTAGACTGAGCCCAGCCAGAAACCCGATTAGATCACTGCCTCATCTCCGACTCCCTGCGATGAAGGAGGAAGCAGAAGCCGCTGGAGGCTTCGAAGTTCCTCCTGGCGCCACAGAGTCTTTCAACAATGTCGAATCCAAGCCCAAAGCAGACGACGAGACGCCCAAGCAAAGCTTCGGAACGTTGATGGTATGGGAGCTTCTCATGATATGATCGGTCGCTGCTAACCGGCAACCAGAGGGTCTTCTCCTTCGGAAAGCCCACAGACAAGGTTATCCAGATAGTTTGTGCTTTTGCTGCCATTTGCAGTGGTGCAGGTACCTTGATCCTGGATCACGCTCATGACTTCTCCGAAGCTGACGATAGTCCTAGCAATGCCTCTGATGGCACTCGTCCTCGGCCGTCTGACTGCCAACTTTACGGGCTTCGGGAGCGTCGACAACAAGCAGTCTACCCACGACTTCATGAAACAAGTCCAAAAAAACGCGTAGGTGCCGTGCCTGATACGACGAGGTCTTCTACTGACAGTCCACAGGCTCTACTTTGTGTATCTCTTTATTGCCAAGTTCCTTGTACGTGTTCCTGTTGCGTCCCTGAACTATCCGACTCTAACTTCTCGTTCTAGCTTGTGTATATCTGGAGCTTCGGATTCGGCTATTCTGCCAACCGAATGGTTCAAGCTTTGCGACTCAAGGTACAGTTCCTTTCGAATGTTCTGCCGCATCGTCTCTAATTATTCAAACCAGTGCCTGAACCGCGTCCTGAACCGCACCATTACCGCCCACGATGCTCAAACACCTGGAGCCCTGTCCAACACCATCACGAATCACTGCAACTCCATTCAGTCGGCGCTGTCGGACCGAATTGGAATCATGATACAGGCATTTTCCATGCTGCTTGCTTCCTTTGCGGTGGCCTTTTCACAGTCATGGCACCTCACACTGGTCATGCTGGGCCTTGTGCTCATGACTCTTGGTCTGATCGGCTTCATCGTTGGCAGCGACCAGAAGATCGAAGCTGGACTCCTCAAAAGATATACCGACTGTAGTGCTATTGCCGAAGACGCACTTGGAAGCGTCAAGGCGGTGGTTGCATTTGGAGCTGCGCCCAAGTTCCTCGCCAAATACGATGCGATCCTAGAACAAGCCGAGGCAGATGGCAAGAAGCGAGGTCCGTTTGTTGGCTTGATGTTTGCTTGCCAGTACTTTTTCATGTTCACCGGTTGGGCTATCGGCTTCTACCTTGGAGCATATCTGTACAAACGTGGGCTGATCTCGGACCCTGGAAGGATTCTCTCGTTCGCCCCCCCGCGCCCCAGCTGCTGTGGAACTTGCTAACCTTTGAACAGTGTCTTTTTCGCCATGTTGATCGGCTTGGGCGCCATTATGGCTTTAGGTCCCAACATGCCCTCCTTCATCAAGGCTGTCGCTGCCTCGGGTGATGTCTTCAAGATCCTTGACGATACCGACAAAAGGGATGCGACAGACGACTTTGTCGTTTCAAGCCTGGGCACACGAAACGGCCATCTGGTGATGCGCGACGTTTCGTTCTCCTACCCATCGAGGCCGGACGTCAAGGCTCTCTCTGACGTCAACATCGAGTTTGTCAGCGGTACCTCGACTGCCGTGGTTGGCCCATCTGGAGCAGGAAAAAGTACTCTTGTGTCTCTACTGGAGAGGTGGTATCAGCCAACTTCTGGAGTTATTCTGCTGGATGACTACGACATCACCGAGATTGACCCCAAATGGCTGAGGCAGCAAATTGCTCTCGTCGAACAACAGCCACAGCTCTTCAACGCGTCGATATTTGACAACATTGCATACGGGCTCATTGGCACAGACAAGGAGCATGCACCCATGGAAGAGAAGTTGCTCCTGGTGGAAGAGGCTTGCCGCGAAGCTCGGGCTCTCGACTTCATCCAAAACCTCCCGAAGGTGAGCTCGAGGTCATGATCTTGTTGGGACCTGTACACTAACATTGCTTGCACCAGGTGTTTGCCACCAACGTTGGCGATCATGGTGGCCTCATATCGGGCGGGCAGAAGCAGCGCATTGCGATTGCTCGAGCCTTGATCGGACGACGCCCCATTCTCCTGATGGACGAAGCGACGAGTGCCCTTGACAACGAGAATTCCAAGGTCATTGAGACGCTCATGACACAGTCTGGCGACAGGACCACCATTTTCATTTCGCACAAGATATCGTCCGCCATGAAGGCTGACAGGATTGTGGTCATTGACAAAGGACGGGTTGTTGAGCAGGGAACACACGCAGAACTCATTGCCGCCAACGGCGTGTACAAACGATTGCACGACGCCCAACTGCAGGACGAGCCTGATGCCACCGAGTTTACGCCCATTGAAAGTTCCATAGCCGAGCTCAAGCCCTTGGCCCAAGGCGCGTCTACTGTGCCGGACTCTTCCCCCAACGAGGTGGCGGAAATACCAGACATTCCCAAGCGCTCCCTCTGGCATAACCTGTATACCATTGCCCAAGAGCAGAAGCGCTACTTGCCCATCCTGATGATAGGCGTCTTTGCTGCTATTGTCACGGCTCAGATCTTCCCCGTTCAGGCGATCCTTCTCGGTCGAGTCATGCAAAGCTTCCAGGGCACAGCAAAAGAGATATCTTCCAAAGCCAACTTTTGGTCTCTGATGTTCTTCATTGTTGGCCTCGGTGCTCTCATTGCTTATGCTGTTCTCGGCTTCTTCATGACCTTGCTGGGCATCCGCCTCACCAGGTTCTACCGCCTCGACTACTTCCGCGTCATTCTCAGCCAGCGCATGGAGTTCTTTGACCGGGTGGCGTCCGGAGCCCTCGTTTCGAGGCTATCGACTGACCCGGCGAACCTTCACGAGCTCGTCTCCGTCAACCTAGGTCTCCTCATCTCGATCTTTGTCAGTATCATCAGCGGCAGCATCATTGCGCTGGCCTTTTCTTGGAAGCTTGCCCTTGTCGCCATCTTTGGTGCCATGCCGGTCGTTTTCGCGGCCGGCTTCATTCGCATGAAACTGGACTCGTCTCTCGCGGAAGCGACTGCTAAGGTCTTTGAAGATAGCGCGCGTTTCGCAACGGATGCACTTTCGTCTATTCGAACCGTCAAGGCGTTCACGATGGAAGACACTGTGCAGAACTCATACCAGCAGCAACTGGCTGGAACAATGAAGAGGCTGTCCCGCAAGGCAGCCATCATTACGCTGTTCTTTGCTTTTTCGGAGAGTGCAGAGCTGCTTGCTGCCGCATTGGGCTTTTGGTACGGCGGTAAGCTTCTGGGAAACGGCGAGACGTCGACGGAAAAGTTCTTTACAGTCTTCATTGCTGTCATTGTCGGTGGACAGGCTGCCGGTGCTCTCTTTGGATTCTCTTCGAGTAAGTCTTTCTGTACTGATTTCAAATTCCGTTACTGACGAGATGCACAGACATTGGCAAGGCCAGAATAGCCGCCAACAATATCCTCGGCATTCGACGACACGAGCATGTGCCCCAAGAGGCGGCGCCTTCTCTCGATGTCAGCAGGGAAAAGGATGCCAACGTCGTTGTCGACTTCAGAAACGTCTCATTTGCCTATCCAGCCCGCCCTGACGTTACTGTCCTGAAGAATGTTTCGTTTCAAATTCTCAAGGGCCAGACAGTTGCAGTCGTCGGGAGCTCTGGGTCCGGAAAGTCGACACTGTTGGCCCTGTTGGAGCGTTTCTATGATGCTCGATCAGGCGCCTTGGATGTCTTTGGCAAGCCGATCTTGTCGGAAGAAGCAGAAGCTTACCGAAAGAGATTGGCGATTGTGCCTCAAGAACCCACGCTGTATCGAGGTCGGTAATACATTTTGCTGCAGGATGGAACCCTTAGCTAACTAGAATATCCACAGGATCAATTCGAGACAACATCATTCTCGGAGTTGATGAAGACAAGGTCAAGGAAGAAGACATTGTCAGTGCATGCGACGCCGCCATCTTGACGGATCTGATTGCTTCGCTCCCGGAGGGGTACAACAGTGACTGCGGAGCGAAGGGCGTCGCCCTTTCTGGCGGCCAGAAGCAGCGTATCGCTATTGCGCGAGCGCTCATCCGAAACCCGGAGATTCTGCTGTTGGACGAACCTACCAGTGCACTGGATGCTGAGTCTGAGCAGGTAAGTTCAATATCGCAAGCATCAGAAGTTGACGGCGGACTGACAGACGACAGCTTGTGCAAGAAACCCTTCAAAGTATCCAAGGTGGTCGCACGATGATTATTGTCACTCATGTAAGTCGAAGTTTCCACAGGAAAGATGCCCGTGCTAACTCGTGGATTTCTTTTCAGCGGTTGAACACCATCAAGACGGCCGACGTCATCATCGTCATGGCTGCAGGCCAAATCGTCGAGCAGGGTACACACAGCGAGCTCATGGCACGCCAAGGGTACTACTTTAAGATGTACCAGTCATCTCGCGGAGATTAGACCAAATGAAGGGCGTTTATTTGGCAATGCATAAGTAGTATACTGCGATATTTCAGCTTTGGGGGAAAATGTTGGTCGTTTTTGTCTGTATTTGTTGCCATACCATGCCTCGTAATGATAGACGCTGGGGGAAGAGGCCTTTGACAGTATAAACAAGGTTTATAATATATAATCGCAGCGGATGAGGCTTTACGCCGCTGTATATCTCGAAGTCTATTCCATCGGAGTAATTGTTTCATGCTGGTACGATTGCTTTCTCTTGACTACCAACATAAGAATCTCCCTCTTTCACGACGAGACGTTGAAACTGTTTTTAACTGCCACATGGAGTCCCAGCCTTCACTTAGAGGTTGTTACTACGAGAGCAATACGATGTATAAATTGATATAGTGCCCTAGTAGATGTAGAAAGCATGGCTGTATTCAGCTACATGGACACGGTAAAGAAGGGCCTCAAGTCGATAGCCGCAGCCCAAGCGTGACGCAGAGGCACAATGTCCTTGACGACCCAGCCCGCCTGTCCCGCAAGCTTCCTCCATTCCGCCTCGGTCCGCTCCAGCCCGTTGACGGTGGACATCATGGTCAGGTCGCCGTATCTCCAGACGCGGGAGCTGCGGCCTTCCTTGAGCACAGACTCGATGACGACCAGGCGCGCGCGCGGGGTGAGTTTGATGGCGCGGCGGATGTTGGCGAGGATCTTGAGGACGTCGGCGTCTGTCCAGTTGTGGAGGCACCACTTGATGGTGTAGACTTCGTACGGGGGAACGCTGGTGAGGAAGTCGCCTGCGTGAAGCTGTGTCATGCGGTCCGCGATGTCGTTGAAGATGCCGTCCGGGGTGGTGCTGTCAAACTTCTGTTGGAGCATGTCGACTACGGGCTGGATCTCGAGGACGGCGCCTTTCAAGCGAGGATACTTGCGCAGGAGGGCAGCGATGAAGTCTCCTCCGCCGGCACCAATGTCACATACGACGGCATCGCCGAGGTCTGTCCAGTTATAGTCTGCCAGCATGCCGGGAGCCTGAGCGACGGCTCCGGCGCCGAGGGCCTTGTGGAATTTTTCCTGGAGCCCTTGTTCGGCAAAGTACGTGAAGATGGGCTTGTCGGTGCCGTAGGCGATCTGGGCGGCGCTGCGGGATTCATCTGCCGTGATGGCCTGCGGGAGGGCGCGGGCGGCGTCGTAGAATTCCTCGCCGTAGAGGGTGACCCAGCGGTGCCATTGGGTCCAGTGGTGCTTCTGTAGGAGGAGGGAGGCTTCGTTGTGGGAGTATGTGTCTGTGAGGGGGTCGTAGGCGAAGATGTTTGCGTTGTGGTGGAGGGTGCGCATGATTTGCTTGAGGCGGAGGGGTTGGAGGTTGGCTTTTTGGGCGAGGATGGCGGTTGGGAGGGGGGATTGGGTGGTGAGGAGGTCGGGGATGTTGTGGGTTACGGCGGAGACGAGGGCTTTGGTGTCGAGGTAGGCTGTTTTTATTTGCAGTTTTCGCATGATGTTGTTAGTTATGATGGATGTAGTGGAAGCGTTGAGGGAGGGTTTAGGGGGGAGAGAGGTTCGGTAAGGTACCTAGGTATGTTTCTGCGAGGCGGATGGCTGGTGGTTGGAGGAGATGGACGATTTGGTCGGCCATGTTGACGGTTTGGGCGAGGAGATCCCATAGCTTCTTGTTGTTCTCGGGGAGTGTTTGGGAGGGGGTGATGGTTGAGATGCGTTCATCGTTGAGGGGGCCTTGAAGTTTTGCGGTGGCGTCTTGGAGGACGAGGGTGAAGTCTGCGAGGAAGCTTTCAAGAGCAGACATGATGGTCGATTCTTTACACGTAAATAGTTTTGCTTTAGTGTTAGGCGAGAAGGGGCGACGAGGTCAACACTGGTCTTTCACGGCATGGGCTTACATGTAGGTTCGAGATGCCTGTATTTATAAGATACACGTCCCGGACTTTGTGATGATTCGGCCGGTTTCCGATCATATAGAGTTAAACTTTTCTGCAGTCATCCACAGGTTGGGCATTCACAGATATCGCCGGCCCTGAAAGCTGAGAGAAGACGGATGACCCCCCTTGCAGCCTCGTCACCAGCTGAACTACTCTCATTGGGTCTCTACCTTTTCAGCTCCGTCATCACAAGGACACGCGCATCATCACCAATCACCCATAACCACGCACCCCCACGTCATCACCCTCGACTCATCATCTCCCCTTTCAATTAATATTTTCCAACCAACCACACAAATTCACTGCCTCTGCGCCTCCTCCCACGTCCGCTCAATGATGGCCGCATGCTTCTCGCTCCTCGCCTCCAGCCTGCAGGGGAACTTGACCGGCGTCAGCAAGAACCCAGGCTGCGCCTCCGTCGACGGCTCAATCGCGTTCCCCTCAGCGTCAACGGACTTGGATATGTTGAACGCCCAGAAGAGGCGGGCAATGTTGATGAAGAGGGAGTTGTGCGCGATGTGGACGCCAGGGCAGTTGCGGCGGCCGGCGCCAAAGGTGAAGTGGTCGCGGAGAGTGGCGTCGGCCTGGGCCATGGACTCGGCTTCGGTGAGGGGGTCGGCGATGTAGCGGGTTGGGTCGAAGCGCTGGGGGTCTTTCCAGCGGGATTCGTCCATGTGGATGGCCCTGTTGTGTATGTAAGTCGTAAGCAATGGGTTATTCTGATGTCTCTTTGACTGGCTGTAAGGTATTTTTGTTTTCAGGTAGGGGAGTTATGTTATGTGCTGCCAATACTTGCTTACCACCAGTTGAGGACAATGACGGCGCCTTTGGGGATGAAGAAGCCCTTGTACCAGTCGTCTTGGGTGGTGGAATGGCATGTTCCAATCTTGGTCGAGGCGCGCCAGCGGAGTGTTTCTTTGGCGATGCCGCGGATGTAGGGCAGGTTGGGCTCGTCGCTGAAGTCGGGCATGCGGTCGCTTCCTACCACTCTGTCGAGCTCTTTGTGGGCGCCAGCAACGACTTCTGGATATAAGAGGCAGGCTAGGATGACATTGTTGAGGGCCGTCGTTGTTGCATCGCTTCCGGCTTCGATCAGCGCTCCCGCGGCAAAGGCGGCCGTGACATCCGAGATGAGGCTCTTTTCAATCTTTTCCCTTGCCATGTCTTTCAAGAAACAATCCGGGGCGGTGCCGTTCTTGATGTCGTTCATGAGCTTGTGGTACATGCGGAGGTAGATCCGCGAGTCTTCCTCGTACCATTGTCTGGCTACCGTCTTCCAGTTTTGCAGCAGCCACTCGGGCACAATGTTTGCTAACATGGGCAGCGTGTCAATCATCCAGCCGCCTGGAGCTGTGGCGAGGGAGAAGTGGCGGACGATTTTGAGAATGCCCTGGTATAGGGGGTCGCTGAGATGCGGCACGCGCTGGCCGTACGTGATGGTCATGATGGTGCTGGTCGAGTATCTGCGGTTGATGTCGCTGAACTCGGTGTCGTCCTTTGCGTGGAGGATCTCCCAGAGGGCTTGTTTGGATTCAAAGTCCTGGACGGGCTTGTACGAGGTAGATGTCTCTAGGTTGAGGGCCGAGTGGAGGATGTTGCGGAGGGTCCGCCACTTTTCGCCGTAGGGGAGGAAGTTGAGGCGTTCTTGGTTGGAGACCATGTTGATCATGGGGCTGGCTGCGCGGGAGGAGTAGATGGAGCCGCGCTTGTCCATGAGGTCTTTGACGGCGGTGGGGGAGGAGAGCCAGATGAAGTGCTGGAGGCCGACCTTGGTGTAGAAGACGTCGCCGTATTGGTCGGCCCAGTCTTTGGCGAGAGTCATCATCTTGTCGGTGTCGGCCATGTCGAGCATGTTGCCGATGATGGGGAGGCCTTGGGGGCCTGGGGGGAGGTGCTTCATGCGAGGGTCGCGAGTCCATAGTTTGTATGCGAGCCATAGTATCTGAGATGTCTCAGTGGTCTGATCGTGAGATGATTGGAAATTATTGACTAGGTACCTACCAATGGAGATAGGAGTGCTATCTTTGCTAGTAGCGACATGATGTCGTTTGTACTCTTGCAGTCCCCTCGGTATATCAAATCCAGATGTTGTTGCTCATACCTCTGAGAGGTGTCTTTTATCCTCGTCTTAACATGACTCTTATTTTAATCCTACAGATACAATCTCTCTCTCTTCTCTAAGACGGTAACCGATTACTATTACGGATACCGACATTGCCTCTGATGCCCAGAATTTGCATTTGAGCTTGATCCAACCTATATATTCCAAGTGTTTTGAACTCTACCGTGATGATATAGCCTCTGTCTCAACGCCAAGCGCCAATTGCGATCCAACTAAGGTACCAATCATCAACACCAATACTCTCACATTCTGGTGTTTTATGCAGACTACATCTATATCGTGGTTATTCCTACCGTTCATACAATGCTCCTACCAAGCTGATTGCAGATATCTTCTGTGTCAACTTCTATCAACTTCTCCCATCTCGCAAGTCAGTCTCAGCAATCGCTAATGCGCCAAGCAAAATCCTTCAACATGCAACATCTTTGCGTAGGTAGGTAGTATACGAAACAGTTTCAACATGTGCCGATGATATCATCAGTCCATTCCACAACCCCATCATAATGCTGAAATCAACCGTTTAAGCACTATTAACACTATTTCTCTTCCTATCGGCTCTTGGCATTTCATCCCCCTTCGCCGAGTTTCCGGAGACTTTTGCGCATCCCCACCCTCGGTACCAGAATAATAATCCACTCGATGCATCGAAGCTGTCCATCAGGGTCGGCAACCGAGGGTCGCCTCTGTTTGCTGCTGTTGTTGCACAGTTCCGTCACTGCCGACCTTCTTCTGTCATCTTCTATCTAGAAACTCTTCCAACCCTTTTTCACGAGCCTTGCATTTATTGCTAGTACTCCTCAGGCTTCCCCTTCCAAGGCCATGATCTGGCGCACTTCCCTCGTCCTGCTTCTCAGCCTGGTTCTTCCCTGCCACAGCTCCCAGCAACATCAGTATCCCCTGAACTCACCTCTTACACCACCACAAGACACCATGTCTCGCGCAGCTTCCACCATCTACGACGCCCTCGTCATCGGCAGCGGCCCGGCCGGTCTCTCCTCGGCACTGGCCCTCGCACGCGTCTGTCGGTCGTCCATCATCTTCGACTCGGGCGAGTTTCGCAACAAGGGCGCCAAGGAGATGCACACGTTTCTCTCGCGCGACGGCATCCCGCCAGAAAAGTTCCGGTCCATTGCGCGCCAGCAGATCGAGGACAAGTACTCGGACCTGGTGACGTTTGTGCCGGCCAAGATTGTGGCCGTGTCCAACACCGAGGTTGCTCCTGGGTACAAGGGCTTCCAGGCCGTCGACAACTCAAACAATACGTATCTGGGACGGAAGCTGGTTCTTGCGACGGGGGTGGAGGATATTCTGCCTACGGATATTGAGGGCTACAAGGAGAACTGGCCTCAGCACATGCAAGTCTACTACTGCAACACCACTCTCTGCATCATTGCTGACTGTTTTGCGCAGTTATCAGTGTCCCTTTTGCGATGGCTTTGAACAAAAAGACTACCCCGTCGGCCTGCTCTCCTTCCCGAACCCATCCTACAGCCACTTTGCCCTGATGGCACTTGCGTTCAACAAGGACTTTACAATCTACAGCAACGGGCCGGTTCCTACGGACGAGCCAACGCAGACGGCCCTCAAAAAGGTCATGGCGGCCGGCATCAAGCTCGACGAGCGGCCCATCCTGCGCCTAGTCAACAACGGCGAGGGTCCCGACAAGGGCATCTCGATTGAGTTTGAGAGTGGCAATCCCGTGACGCTGGGAATGCTGTTCCACCGTCCGCCGATTCGGAATCGCGGCCAGGAGCTGATTGACCAGTTGCAGCTGAAGACGAAGCCGAATGGTGACGTTGATGTTGACCCGATGATGTTGCAGTCGAGTGTGTATGGATGCTTTGCCGCGGGGGATACGCAGGAGTCGATTAAGCAAGCCCTCGTGGCGAGCAGCAACGGTGAGTCATGACGCATTCCACATCAAAGAAAGCATCGTTTTGACAGAGAATTATAGGAGTCCGCGTTGGTGCCTCGATTGCGTTCCAGCTTGCTGATGAAGAAGGAAACCGGGCGCTGGAGAAGGCGGCGGCGAAGGAAGCCAACCTGTAGATAGCTTCTTCTCTGTTGGCTGAAGCCTCGGGCATTCAATGGTCTGAGAGCGGGACGAGATGGAAGACTGCATCCAGAAAAGGCAGCAGATTTCTTAACACTTCTTAACACTACTAATTAGCATTAGAGAAGACACTTTCATCGTTCCTAAGCTTGGGGTAAAGTTACTGGGGCGTTCTGTTGATGAAATGTGTTGCTTGAGTGAAAATCGCAGTCTTGTATATCCATTGTCCAGGGTATCGCTACCTATTTGTGTTGTGGAATAGGTGTTCACTGTTCGTCCATGAAGAGGTTACCACCCCTATATTGGGGAGCGCTAAGGAGAACACAGGCCATTTTCAAAATGGCGATACCGTCCATAGTGTCCGTTACTTGGATATATGAGCCTTTGTAGTAATCGCAATATACCGATGAAGCCCGTATGGAGACCAAGGCGACCTATCCGAATGCGACGCTGACGTAGCACTCTATCCTCTGTCCGCCTATATCTTGAGGAGCACCTACGGGGAATGGCATACGACGAGCCAGCAAGAGGTTGCCGGAGCTCATCGATAACAAGATCAGAGCATTGGAGGCAGCTGTAAAATATGTATATCAGGGGTGGGAGGGTGTTCTGGTTCATTCTGCGGCTGGCCTCATATTGGAGCTGATGGCACTCTCAGTGGCAAACGAATTCACTTATGGGCCAAATTGATTAGCCGACGGATAGCCTAGTCGATTGGACTCCCGGAGCCTGAACAGAAGCTGGGGCTGATGATGATGTGGAGGGGCGGATAGGATCCATGTTAGCGTCAGGCACCGAGCAGGGCATGAATGAATCCGATATGGAACCAGAATCGTTGTCCTTGAGATTCAACAAAGACGCGGGGGCCGTTGCTTTTGCTTGTGCTTTTGCTTTTGCTTCTCATCTTGATTCTGATCTTTGTCAGAGCATTGCGGGCTCATCAGGTCGCCTACTGTTGACTCTATGCCAGTGGTCCTCGAGGAGAACCCGGACTCTCAGCAGGACCAGGATCAGACGGCTGAGTCCAGCTGAAAGCACAATCACAGCGCTAGCACGCATCTAGATGGGTAGCTGAGGCTAACTGGTAATAGCTGTTCATTGCGCCTCATCTTTCAAGACCCGAGTTTGTTCATCCCCTGTAGCCTGCAGTGAAGGCGTAGAGAATAAGAAGGGGGAGAAGAGAGCATCACAAAGTCGTCTCAGCGCCAAAAGTACCGCCTCTACGGTGGCAGACTGGATGTAAGAATGTCCGACAATGGCAAATCAGCAACGGACATCATCACCTACATCGGTGTTCCACTGGCAGTCCTGGGAGGTAAATCATCAGAACACAACACACCATCACCTCTAATCACAAAGATGGAAAACCCCAAACTGACTGAGTAGTGCAGTTCTGCCCATTCTCTACAACACATTCGCAACTCTCGCCTCTCTCTCACGCATCAAGCGCATGCTCCGGCGGAGTCGCCTGACCGCACTCACCCGCAGCGATGTCGTCAACCGCGTCATTGAGATTGACCTCCCACGATATGCCGTGATGCCTCTGGACAGATTCCAGAACAGATCCGAATACTGGACCCTCTCGCGGCATCCCAGCTCTATTCCTGGCGGCAGCTGGACGACATTCAACTGGAAGACGAACGCCATCGGCATGAAGACTCAGCGCGTTGAATATGCCGACCAGGTCCGCCAGCCGCAGGTCGAGATTGCGTTTGACGAGCTCGTATCGTATCTGCTGGATCTCGGGGCTGTGCCAGATCCTCATGGGTGGAAGCTGTTGAGGTCTACGGGGCTTTGGGCGCCAGTGGGATGCTCGTTGATGATGTCGCCTGACGGGAGGGAAAAGGCGCTTACGATTGCGCCGCTGGACGACTCGGATGGGCATCTGTCTCTCGCCGTGGCTTGGTCTAGTTCGTGGATTACTCGCGATCACGCTCATCTGCCGCCCTACTGGGTTCGTCTGCCATCACCAGTCGGCAAGCAGGGGGGGCGGGCGAGTTCCGATGCCAACTCCCACAAGAAAAATGAAAAAAGGGTGGCAGATGCTGGTGAAGACCAAACGCAGAATGAAACCTCCAACGAAGCGGCGGCAAGCCACGAGGAGGAAAACGATATTCAGCGCCAGGTCGAGGCAAACATCGAGAGCGACGTTACCTGCGAGATCTCCCTCGCTGGGCTTGTGACAGCGTTGGTTCCAGGGCACTTCGATGGCAGCACCGCACCCGAGACCCTGTACATTGAGCATCTCCGAATACAGTCTCGCAAGTCGAGTGGCGTCTGGTTCGCCAGTGCCGCCACGGCATATGGCACTTCCAGTCAGACCATCCTCTGGAACTACAAGATCCCGGACGACATCCTGTCCTTTTCCAGAAAGGAAACAGTGCCGTGCGGCGTCCTTGTGCTGCTCGGCATCGTGGACGAGTCGGACACGCCTGAATGGGCGACCAAGTACCAAGACTACGGCGCCTCGCTGGACCAGTTCTCACAGAGGAGCAGAGAGCAGCGTCTGGCGATGGAGGCAGAGTCACGCATGGCTCCGGCTCAGCGAGAGCAAGCCGTCAGGGACAGGACGCGCAAAGAGATGGAGCAGCGGATGCAGGACAGTGAGTATTTCCCCTTGTGAAGTGAAGGTTTCTTTACATATATGGATTGTTCATTTGAGTCGTGTTAACTTTGTAATAGTGCGCGATAAGATGAGGACGGAGCAGCAGCGTCGTGACCAGCGCGCCATGGAAGCCCTCCAAAGCCCCAGATGGGACACAAAGCTTGTTGCCAACCACTGTCTTTCATGGCTTCAATCTCGACAGCTCTGGGACGAGAATCTGACCGTCAAGGAGGTTGTCGGCTTCATGCTGCACCGCATGGTTCGCGACGGGGAATACACTTCTAAGCTCTGCAGCATGCTGGACACTTGGAAGGCGTGGGCTGACATGGGAGGCATGAAAAAGTCTGACTTTCAGGCGGTTCAGGAGAATCAGACTGTGTTTGCCGAAGCTACTTTGTTGATTGCCTTGATCGAGGATACGTCTGATGCGCTGGAGGGGACGCTGGCGATGGATTTGCAGGAGTGTTTGCGGATATGGCGGAAAGTGAGGCTAGGGTGAGTTACGGACTTTGTTTAGACATTGTGAGACATTAGCGAGCATGTATATCAAGTTTCATGTAGAAGGGCCGCGCCGTGCTTCTATTTGCCTGATAGGATGACTCTGGCTGGCATAATTCGTCTCTTGATCGGTTTCGTTGTGTTGAGTAGCAGGATGGCATATCCTGCTGTTGTTCCTACTTTGACTCCATGGCAACTACTTGATGGAGCAACCATGAATGATGGGCCTTTCTGTTCATGTTGTTCATGCGGACTTATAAGTATATGGGATTTACCGTGAATGGGCTCTCGCCGGTTCAAGAAAGGCACACATCTCCACATTGGAAAGGCATCTGTATCCAATGCATAAGAAGCAGAGCTGCTCTTTCACTCCCCTCCTTAGGCTACACCGGGCCCTGATCTGCACGTGTCAAACTGGTATGATGCTCACCCATCGTGATGATACTTCATGTCTCGTCTCGAATCACATCAGCCTAAGTTGCCATGCTCGCTGCAACGCGTTGGTTCCCAAAGGATTCGTCAAGCCGTCGGATATACAATGCAGCTACGGCGTCGCCAGCGTTGCAATGATGGAGATGGGTCATAGAGAATATCCGCACTTTGAGTAGTACTTGGGACTGAACCAACGGCTGTTATGAATTGCAACGTCATGGCATTGGTGCCACCGGCAAGCGAACTATGGGACGCTGAGGTTACGTCCGAAATGGAATATCCCAACAGTGCCATTGGAAAGATGCGAGGGATTTACAATGAAGCCTGGATGAGGCTCCCGAACAGCTTGAGTAGGATGATTTTAACGGAGATATGCTTGTCACGGCATACTTACGGTGCTTACAGAGGGGATGGCCAGGAATTGTCAAGAAAATGGACAGGGAAGAGCGCCAAATCAGGGTATTCGTGGAAGGAGACTGGGGACGGGCAGCCGGGCAAAGTCTTTTAGCTGTCGTACCTCCAACAGCTGGAAGCTTTTATCAATTGTAACAAGAGCTGGAGTGATCAAGTCTGGGCTTCAACCGAGAATGGAGCCAACAGATCCATCGACTTGGTGAATGAGAAGTCGGGCTATGGATTGCGGCCTATCCCAACAGCGGCCGGTCTCATAGACTGTATCGTAAGTGGCGTCATGCAATCTTTCAACTTTTATATCGTGTTAGGCGTTATTCATGAAGCGTAGAGATGTAAACACCATTCTAAGGGGAAATGAGATCGCCCAAGATATCCTCCGCCTTGCCCATCTTCTCAATCTTGCCATTCGACAACAGCGCAACTGTATCTTTCCCAGCTCGCCCGTTCCCAGCGATGCCACCCAGTCTATGTGTGATTGCAACAACCGTATTGCCTTTATCCGTAAACTCTTCCTGGATGATGCTGCGCATGGCAGATTCGGTCGTAGGATCAAGCGATGAAGTAGCTTCATCTAGCAACAGGATTGGCATGACGCGCCCGCCGTTTGGTCGAGCCTCGGAGATGCTGGATTCACTGTTCAGGTGCTGGACCTGAAGGATTGCTCGAGCCAGAGCGAGCAGCTGTAGTTGGCCGGTGGACATTTGCGGCAGTGCTGCCATGGAAGTGCTCAGGATGACACTTGGCTTGACAATGGAGGTTCTGGGCTTGAAGTGTGACCATATGCGTGTCTTTTCAAGAGCCTTTACAATAATTTCATCCGGGAAAGAAGCAGATGGCTTAAATAATCTTGTCAGTACATCTTGGAGGGGTATGCAGAGTTGAGGGATCAAAGGTTTGCTTACGTCCAGATTGAAGCGAAGACTGGCTTGGCCAAGGATGAATGGATCCTGGGCAACTGTGATGAAGCATCTCTGCCGAACCAAGGTGCGAGGAACCAGACTGAGGTCCACGCCATCGACTTTGATCGTGCCAGATTTGGCATCCAATAGGCGCAACAGGGTCAGGAGTAGAGTACTCTTCCCGCTGTGTGGAAACATGTGTTAGACAATATTTTCCGTATGAAGGATTCGATGCCGTAGAAGGGTTACACACCTGCCGGTACGGCCACAGACAACCAACTGCTCGCCTGGGGAAACCTTCATGGTAATATTTCGCAAAGCGATTGCTTCGGGGCTGAAAGACATCCGTTAGCTGACATTCTCAAGGGACTCTACCGGGCGCAATAGCTTACTTGTATGCTACTGTTACATTATCCAGCTCGACTTCTCCCAATGACGGCCACGTATCCACGGGAACGTAGTTTTCGCCAGGCTTGTCTTCTTTCGGCGTTTCTGCCTCGAGATTCTTCAAGCGGGCACTATCGAACGGTAAGCGATTGAACCTCGATCCTGAGACAAATGGATTATCAGGGTGGAGAGAGAACGTACATTGCACCCAGCGAAATCTCCAGGTTTGTCCATGATTCAACAAGACTCAGAAGAGTCGTGTTGGCAACCAGCACAATGTTGAGGGCCATGCCAATCTGGCCACTGGTCGTCGTTCCCTTCAAGACGACAGCCAGCGTAATGAGGCCGGTGGCAATAGCAGCAATCATCAGATCTAGGACAATGTTGAGCCATCGCTGGAGACAGAAGAGAATATACGAAGGCTGCTGAGACTTGTCCAGGTAATTGATGTTGGCGTTCTCAATTTGCCTCTCCCAGCCAAACGCGCGAATGGTTGCAACGCCTTCCACCTAGCATACACTTAGACAGGAGCCATCTGAAGTGGTTGAGATGTAACTTACTGATTCGAGAAAGCTTGAGTACACCGCCGACTGCGACTCCAGTTCGAGCAACCGCAGCTGTCGCGACGTTTGCAGGTACACCTTTTGGATAAGGTAGACTGTTATGATGCAGACGGGAAGCGTCACTGCCATGAGCTTCTGGGCTGCGAACAGCAAAGCAGCTTGCACCAGTATCTTGAAAACCTCTGCTCCAATCAGCACTTGACTCCTTATGATACGGTCGAGGCGGCTTACGGTTTGAGATGGACAAGATGGCTGGTGGGAGCTGTCGGTCGACCAGCTGGATGTCTTGGCTGAACCTGCAAAGATTATCAGCAGTTGAAGCATTGTAGTTGCAACAAAGGAGCCTTACCGGTTGAGGATAACACCGATGTCAGTGTTTGAAAAGAATGATAGAGGAGCCCTATTCATGATCAAAAAAGAGAGCATTGCATTTGACTACAGCTTATACGAACCCAATAACTGTTGAAAGTGTGCGACGATGAAGCTCAGCGCCCGAGTCAGACGCAATGAGAATGTTTGTCGACCACATTGAACCATTGGTAGAGGCCCACGCAAGCAGAGACAAGATCAGGTAGCCGCCAATGTAGAACATGGTGTCAGAGGGCGGCGCTGCAGTCCATTTATTCAGCCAATACTGGGGAAAGGTCACGAAGAATGAATACGAAGCTGTGCAGGCCAGGAGCAGGAAGAAGTTGCGGAACCCAATGGCTTTGATATAGTAGCCTAAACAACAGAGCAATTAGCCAAGGGCAGATATGGAGACTTGAAGACAGCTAAGTTACCGTAGAGGGTGATGTCTCCAGTCGCTCTGCTCAAGTCGGAAATGGCATCAGCTACTTTCATCGTCTGTCTCTGAACATTGCTGTCGACTTTCAACTGCTCTTCAGCAGCATTCTTGTCCAAGTCTGTGGAGTTGACTTTGAGAATGCTCTGGGGCTGGTCTTTCAGCCCAGCAACGGTTCCCTGGTACTGTATCGAAGAATCAGCGAGAACAATGAGCCAGTCTGCCAAGCTGAAATGCGATGCTGTAGAGCAATTAGCATTCTGTGTTGAGGTACACAATAACGGCGCGAGCTTACCCGAGTTGGTGATGAGAAAGACGGTTGTGTCCATCTTTCTAAAGTGGCCCTCCGGACCGAGGAGATTCTCAACGATGCGATTCTCTGTCTTGCCATCGAGTGCGCTGAAGCTGTCGTCTAGAATGACAATGTCGCATCGCGCATAGATGGCACGAGCGAGAGCCTGAGATAATGTCAGTAAGATGCGTACAAATAGATCAGTCAACGAGTGCAAGTTGATGGGCATACCACTCGCTGTCGTTGTCCTCCAGAGAGATTCAAGCCGCGGCTTCCAATCAAGGTCTGATGTCCCTGAGGAAGCGTCGCGATGTCTTCGTCGAGGCAGCATAGCCTCACTACCTGGTCATACCAAGCGGGATCCTCCGGCGTGAAGCCAATGATAGCCTCTTGAATCGTCCCGCTGGGAAGCCACGAGACCTGCTCGCAGGAACCAATGCGCTTTGACGAGACGGAGATTGTGCCGCTGGCTATAGGCAGCTCGCCGATAAGGGCTTTGGCAAGGGTCGACTTGCCGCTGCCCACGGGCCCGGAGCAAATGACGACGGAGCCTTTCTTGACGATGAGGTTGATGTTGGATAGAATCGGTGGCGTGGATGGGCTGAGCTGGATAGTCACCTGTTCCAGGGAGATGGCCGGTGTGTCCTCGTCGGAGTCCTTGAGCAAGACTCGCTGGTCACGTCGAGGCGGCTGAAGCAGATACTGCTGAATCCGCTCAAAAGCGGCCAGCGATCCGACGGCCTCTGGAATGATGGACATGATCATGTTTGCGGGATGCGTGACCAATCCGAGCAGCGCAGTGGTTGTAAACGCGGTCTCTGCGTCCAGGACGGTGCCGTTCCATCGCGCTACCAAAGCGAAGAGCACGAATGTGATGATGGGAGAAAAGATGCCGAGGGCATTCGCTGTAATTTAATCAGCAGATGCTCGTATATGCGATCAAAGGCATTGAAGTTGGAACCGTACCGCTTGCGTTATAGGCGACCATCATCCATCGTACTCTCTTGGCCATTGCCAGCTCTTGTAGTCGCAGGTTGCGAATGAGCTTCTCCGTATACGGAGCAACGCCCAGCATCTTCAAGCTCTTCATGGACGAAAGCATGGATGTTGTCATGGACAGACGCTTCTGTGTAGCTTCGTTCCAGCTCTTTTGCTTGCTCTGCAAGTTCTTGGCCAAGTACCGGCTCATCCTCGAGCAGACTATTCCGCAGTTAGCCATCTATCAAGCACCGGGTAATAGACCGTCGAAGCTTACAGAAGATGATGACAATTGGGACCGGAAAGATCCAGCCGACTTCTTTGGCCAGCATGGCCGTGCCAATCAACACCTCGATGATTTGAGCCCACGTCTCGTGGAAGAATCTCGCACTCTGGCCCACGTTCTCTGCATCTGTGCTCATCAGGGTCACGGCTTTTCCGTCGTCGTAGTTGCTGGATATGTGGTTCAACGACTTGCGGTGAATGAGACCAACCACGGCGCCACGGATCATCACCTTGAGGCGGTTCAGGCGTTGCTGGTATACTGCTTTTGATATCTGAAAAGAAAAGGCAGGTTTTAGTCACTGTTGAACGTAGCCCAGAGGCATGCGACTTACCGCGAGG
This sequence comes from Trichoderma parareesei, assembly GCA_001050175.1. Lineage (NCBI taxonomy): Eukaryota > Fungi > Ascomycota > Sordariomycetes > Hypocreales > Hypocreaceae > Trichoderma > Trichoderma parareesei. Next base: position 6,823 of record LFMI01000476.1, on the reverse strand, counting down.
CCAACATAGACGACAACGGCCATCACCACTACCGTATAGTCTCTCTTGGTTGAGGTTTCATTCATCGAAGCATCCAGATAACGGATGACGTTGCGGATGAGCACCGGCTGCGAATAGCGGAAGAGTATCAAGCAAAGACGGGGGAGAATGGGCGCTAGAAAGTGCGGCAGCGTAGTCGCAATCAGCACCTTTGGCAGCGTCAATTTACCAACAGGCTTGTCTATATCCGCTTGTCAGAACATGTTTTGTATATACTCAAAGGAAGGTCATCATGAGTACCTCTTTGATCCCACGCAACCGATGCCTGGTGACGCAGCAGCTTGGACGACAGCTGGGCACCGATGGGTGGCAGACTGTCTTCAGTGAGAATGTTACGGCGTCCCTGAGCCAAGATGGAGTTGATCCACCAGAAGAAGGTCCTGCTCAAGATGCCCGACAGTTCCTCTTCGGACCATTTCTCACTGCCGTCTCGCAGGATCTTGTCCTTTCTTTGGCTTTCGACGACCACCAGCACCAGCTTGAGGCAGATGTTTACGATAGCCGGCAAGAGATCCGGGAGAGCAACTGATGCGGCCGCATCTTGGTAGACGATTGTCCACAAGTCGACGGAGTCGCATGCTAGTGTCACGCACAGGTAGAGAATGGAAAGGTCTGATGGCCGAACAGACCGTGTATGCCCCAAGAAGACCAGCGGACAGAGACCCAAGCATGCTACCAAGGACGTGATGGCAGATAGGATATCAATATCAAGAGGCACCTCAGGCGACAGTCTTGCCGTCAACAAGACCAGTTGGACTATTGCCAGTAGGGCAGCAAGTGTCTGTATCCCAAGAGCTCAGTCACTGCTATCCCTAACGCACGTATCTGACAGAGACTATACGCGTAGTGCTTCACTATCATGATCTCGATCACGATCGAGACAAGCATAGCCCCTCTCGATATGGATCTGGACGGTGTAAGACATACCAATTTGGCATAGCCACGGTGTCCGGGGAGGACCTTGATAGTCTCTCTGCGGAGCTTCCACAGCCTAAACGGCAGCACCAGCAGGAACAAGGTGGACGCGGCATTGGAAACAAATCGAAGCTTGAGGGGCATCGTCACTTGGTCGATGGCATTGCACCATCTCAGGAGAGACCGAGGGCGGCGCAGGAGAGGGACAAGAGAATGAGAGGGAGAGGGAGAGAGCAGGCAGAAGAATAAAAAAGTCCCAAGCGTAGATGCTGCTGGCAGCCACTATCGCCAACTTTGAATGCCGGACGTTTGTGACTCTAGTTGCCCAACAAGGAAATGGCCCTCTTAGCGCGGAGGCGATAAGGAGAATTATCCGCCCAGAAGTTGAGGTTTTGACCTCCCGGTTCGTGATATAAATCCTCAGCGAGCGAATGCCGCCCTCATTGGAGGCATAATCCCGCCCAGGGTAGCATCGCCTGTGCTGCAGCCCCCCGAGGGAGAGGTCATGGCGTGATAATCCGTCTGCTGCAAGTCGCTGCAAGCCGCTGCAAGTCGAGCCTCGGGTTCACCGCGGGCTTTCCCCAATCGAGGATACAGTCACGCTCCTGGGATCATCGTCGTCTTTGACAAAGTTCCCGGTCTGCGGGCTTGGGGGCTGGCCCGACTGCCAGGGGTCTGTGTGCTATCTCCGCAGAGCGGCTTTCATTTCCATGACCCCCGATCCGGTTCAGTGCCATTGATTACTAGCTGAGCAGCGCCTCTGTGATTTGCTGACGGCCAGCCGGTGATCTGCTTGCATTTTAGATCCTATATGTCAGTAGTCAGTTATTGTAAGGCCAGTAGTGAGTGACAACCTGGAGTGAGAACTTGTCATCCAAGTCTTGCCATCGGCAGGTTTGCCGACCTCACTTGATACCCTTTGTATCCTTGTCTGCTGCTCTAGTCCATGCTGTAGCTGACGTTTTTCTCGTTGCCGGTGAATTGTCCGCAACTAGTTGCACTGGATAATGTAATCGTAATCTTATCAAGAGCCTTGCCTGCATGACTTTCAAACCCCCCTTCCAATCGCCGCCCTCTTTGACAATGCTTGGTCATCGTGGATCTCCGATTGTCAGGTTGACGGCAGCTTCCATAGGCTCTGCAAAAGGTCCTATCCGAAACATTCAGACTCGCCAACCCCGCGTGTGCGGCCGACAAGCCAGAGACATCCATCACCATCCAAGGGCGGGGGGAAGGATTTGGTTGGTCCTGGTACGAGGCTGGCCACGATCCAACCACAAGTCTGCTTCCCTCTTTGCCTTTTTGACGCCTTCGATTCCTTTTAATTGACGGCGCTTAGGCAGAAGCCCATTTAACACAGTACGAAGGATCGGTTTGCATGGATTGCGGTTTTACAGCAGCTGCATAATGCCCGATTCGCCACTCCCGGCTTCCAGCTCGTCAGCGTGAAACATCAGAGAATGTGAACTGCGTGAGAGAATGAGTGAGACAGAGTGTTTTTTTTTTCTGAAATCTATCACATACTATCGGCAAGCTCGGCTTACCCTGTCCATATTTTGCATGTGCTCATCCCCCTCCCCCAAGTCCTGGAGCCCGTATAAGCTGCCGGCGTCCTTGAGTAGGCCGAGTTGAGTATAAGCCCAAAGAGCCCAGTGAGACACCCATGGAGAATTCCCGGCATATACGGTCCACGGCAAATATCACTGGAGGGGAAGCAGCCAATCTCTGGGGTCTTTGCCATCGGCTTGCTGACAGGATCCTCGAGCAGCGATGTAGGTAGGTAAGACTATGCATGTGGCTAGGAAGCAAACGTGTATGTAGCACATACGGCAGACCCGCAGCTAGGCCTAGAATCGCACATCCCGTCACTATAAACCACACGATGGCTCATATGCTAAATGATCCATTCACATGGCTTGGGGGTGAGTTGCGTGGGTAGGTAGAGAGTGCAGGCGAGGAAGGAAAAAGAACCTTCCTTTCAGGGCTTTAGCTTACAGGTAATTGATACTGCCAGTAAGTTGATCTCGTACATGATTAGTTGCTTTCGTCATAGCGGTTACCACAACGGCTTCTGTTGGTTGCTATCCGCAACTCTGTCTTGCTTGGTCTTGTATGTATGTAGCCCTACCGAGGGCGGCTTACACGATACGGTTCCGAAGGATGGGGATATCTTTAGCCTGACCAAGATCTGCAACACCCGGAAACAACCTAGCAAAGGCGATTCCGCCCCTCAAAAGGTCTGGGTACAAGAATAAGTCGCTAGCGGTGGCTTGATATCGACGCCCTGCTCGCAGCTTCCACGTTCAGTTCTTGGTCATGAGGATGGACGAGTCACAGACATCAAAGGAGAGACGGAAGCTACAGAACCGGAATGCACAAAGGCGCTGTCGTAAGTGTCCGATGCCTCTACTTGCCCCCTCCGTCTCGATGTTTTCTTGTGGACAATCGTATTCACGAGAACTTCAGGCAACAGAAAGAAGGGCAGCAATGGGACCATCTTTACGCAGTTCCACATGGATGAGCACGTTGACAGCACAACGACGGGCATCTCCATAATCCCGCCGTCTGGCCTGGGCCTCACAGATGCAAAGCGCACCTCGTCACAGCCAGACACGCAGATCTATCCCCACGGCGCTGAATTCGGCCCCATGTCCTTTGGTGATGCAGCCGAAGACTCCATCTTCGACATCACGGACAGCTTCCTCATGAAGGCGTGGCCGACGCCCCCCTCTGTCCTCTCTCCTTTGGAGGAAGAGCTCCTTTCAGATGAAGCCAAAGACGAATACTACTCCTCCCCCAATCCACCGGCCGACCGCACCGCCCGCCGTGTCTCGACGTCTATGACGTTCCCAAGTAACCCTCTTCATATCCCCAGTGCTACCGAAAACTTGGGACTGCCAATCGGTGTGCTACCCAGCAGTGCATCGTCCCACAGCGGCAGATCGATCAATAGAGACAATCTCTTCACCACGGAGACGACCTCTGATAATGCACCATTGGGCATTGCGTCTGCACGTGCGCTCGCCAGCAATAATACTACTGCCCATAATGGCAGCTACACACATTCGGTACATGGTGTAAGCTTTTCTCTCATTGGTCTGTACAAGCGGTTGGTTCTATAATTGTCATACTCACATTATATCCATCTGATAGACTACGAATGCACCACAATCACCAACAGGCCAGGACCTGATGGGAACCAACAGCAGAGGCCATAAAGGCGCCACGTGCTGCGTGACGCACAAGGCGGAGATGATGATATCGGAGGTGCAGACGCTGTATAAATTCGGAGCGCGGTTCGGATTTGTCACGGAGGACAGCGACATTCAGGAATGCCTGACCTTTCTGCGGACGAGGCTGCGCGAGATTTCACAGTGCCCTAGCAGACCTGTGCTGTCCTCGAGTTCAAGCGATGACGATGAAAGGGTTGTAGATATGGGAGTCAAGGCGAGTGCCGAGGTGAAGCTATCAAACATTGTGCACTAGACATGGACGAGCTGGGAGAGGCTATGGTGGT